>JAYKAV010003487.1:639940-927567 GCA_035582835.1 Phoebastria nigripes | reverse complement strand
AATACTGTGTTCAGTTTTGGGCCCCTCACTACAAGAAGGACATTGAGGTGCTGGAGCRTGTCCAGAGAAGGGCAACGAAGCTGGTGAAGGGTCTGGAGAACAAGTCTTATGAGGAGCGGCTGAGGGAACTGGGACTGTTTAGCCTGGAGAAGAGGAGGCTGAGGGGAGACCTTACGGCGCTCTACAACTACCTGAAAGGAGGTTGTAGCAAGGTGGGTGTTGGTCTCTTCTCCCAAGTAACTAGCGATAGCAGGAGAGGAAATGGCCTCAAGTTGCACCAGGGGAGGTTTAGATTGGATATTAGGAAAAATTTCTTCATGTAAAGGGTTGTCAAGCATTGGAACAAGCTGCCCAGGGAAGTGGTTGAGTCACCATCCCTGGAGGTATTTAAAAGACATGTAGATGTGGTGCTTAGGGACATGGTTTAGTGGTGGACTTGGCAGTGCTAGGTTAAAGGTTGGACCTGATGATCTTAAAGGTCTTTTCCAACCTAAACAATTCTATAAAAAAATCTTGTGTATTCAGTATTTTCATGGCATTTTTGTTGTTGTTGGGGACAGCTTGCACTGATATACTGCAGGCTTTGTGGTCCTGGCAAACAAGCCAATATGGAGATGAGACTGAAGGTAAATCATTCCTGGTTTTTATGCCTGCCCCCTTCTTAGTTTGAAATCTTGTTTCGTGGGAGTATTTTTCCTCCAGATAAAAGCCTCATCTGAGATTCAGACGTATTTGGGTTTGAATTCCAGACACTGACTTGGAAAATCTTGCATTGCACATGGAAAAAGTGATACCTGATTCTAATGGTTCGCTGTAGCTTTAGCATGCTCTCATCTAGTGGCAATGCTTTCTTAGCATACTGTGCTAAACAAAGTTCCCTTTAATGAGGGCCTGCAAATGATTTGCAAGCCTTGTGGGGTGAAGAAGTCAGAAGTTTGCTTTGCAGAGTTGCTATCAGTGTTGAATTCTAACATGTTGCAGTATGAAAAACTACTTTTGTACATATGTAGAGGTGGGTGTATGTGTGAGTATAAAGACATCGCTTCCTATACTCTGCAGGTATTTCCAAGCAAGACTGCCTTTAAGCCAGACTGCACTTTGTATAAATGTAAGCTATCTATCTACCTTACCACCTCTGTGCTTTTTATCACTCATCTACCCATCTCCTGCCTGCTTGCCTGTTGATTTTCCAGTCTGGTTTCGATCAGGCTTGCAGCCAGTCAACCATCTTCAGCGTGGGCAAAAGAGCTTGGAAACTGATGCATTTGCAGAAAATCACTTAGCAAACTTAATGGCCCCTTAGTTTCATTGCCCTGTGTGGGCATATCTGTTTTTCCATATCCTAGCCAGTCAAATGAATAGGATTTTAAAATGTTCTTAGAAATTACTTAAAAATATAAGGAATGGAGGTCATTTAAAATGGCATCTGGAGGACAGGAGAAATCATTACATGAATACAAGCCTAAATTTTCAGTTACTGAGGCCTTTTCTTCTGTAGTGCAATTTTTGGCAAATCAAATTTCTACTGAAAAATGTAAACAAGAATTGTCAGGACTTCAATCTTTGGATGCTATTTTTCAGGAGCAAAACAGGTTCTGCCAATATATCTCTTGCATTGTTATGGAGATTTGAAGCAACATGTTCAGTTTGGAGTAGGGTGTTTTTTCTTTCCAATGACTATTCCAATAGATCAAAGGAAAAATCTCCCCACAGCACTTGGTTTGGTCCCATTTAAAAGGAAAAATCTGTAAACTTTATCTGTAATTTGTCATTTCGATCAATCTCTTCCTGACAGAAGAGAATAGCTGTTGGCTCAGGTGTCTAATGCTGAGGCCAAATGAGATTAGGAAAGGTAATATTAGCTTGCATATCCCGGAACAGTTCATGGTTTATGATAACCGTTGAATAAACAGGGTCAAATCAGTGTTATGCCGCTAGTAATTTACTAAAGAGCTCCCACAAAAAACCTGTCACGCCGAGCCTGTGATAAGCCATGTGTCTCAGGGGACAGCATTGCTGATTAGAGAAACTAGAGAAACCTGTCTGTGCCTGAGTTGATACATCAGTCGAATGGAAAAAATAATGCTTGTTTATTTCTTTTACAAGTCTTCTGCAAGTTTAAGTAGTGGATATCTCTAAATGATTAAATAACAAGAACTGTAGAGTCTTTCTATTATTGTGACTCACATCTGATAGTTTTCTTGGCTTTACTGGTGACTTTTCTTCCTGTAACCAGTCGTTTTGCTATAGGTGTTCTGAACTGTTACATGTAGTAAATCCAGCTGTTTGTACCTTTAGCATCTCTTTGAGTTTCATGTTGTTTGATTATGGAACCAAGTGCCACTTCAAATTGAACAAAAACATACAGTTATTTTGACTTTGGAGAGAACAGTTGCTGTTCTGCTGTCCTGTCTTCAGAATGTCAGGCGATAGCTGAGGCTCAACTGTTTACAACGAAGTTCTGCCAAGGCTGTATTACCTATTTCTGGCTCTGCCTGATCTCTTCAATATGGCCTGGGGATTTCTTTGAACTTCAGTGCTTCATTACATTTCATTTCTAAGCTGATGGTACTAAGTCATTGATTGCTTTTCATGGATTTGAACTATGTTCCAGTTCAAGACATCATTGGAATTGCTTTCTCACACCTACTAAATATTGCTCGCTTACATATCAACTTAGCTTCTTCTAACCTTGAGTTATTAATCTAGGCATGCAAATCCTTTAAATGTGGCTATTATTCTTCTTTTCACCATCCTTATGTAGGCTCTTATCTGATGATTGCAGGCATCCAAGAATGTCTGCAGCACATTTAGAAAACCTTTCCAAAACTACACTCTGATCCTTACTCCCATTGCTATTCACGTGTATGCCCCATTCACTTTGCTCTTTAAATGGCTTCATAGTTTAGTCCTCCTTTTTCCCCACTACTGTTTGATAAAATGCCTGCTAACGTAGAGGGAAGTAAAGGTAGGCTCTGTATTCGATAGAAGTATATTCTTTCTTCATTTTTCAGATTACTCCAGCAAGGTGCTAAACTCCTAAAAGCCGTTGTGTTCTGTACCAAGACCCTGCAGACAGCACACTGGAGGATCAGCCGTTACATCTTACAGGACTGATGTCCTTTCAGTCAGCAAGTTTTGGATCCTGTGTTTAAGTCAATACCGAAAAAGTCAAGATTTAAGTCTGGAAGGGAAAATAACAGCTCAACATCAATGCAAATTTTCACTTCAGGGATTTCACCACTGGCACCTAATCTTACAGATGCTTTTGCTTTTGTTGTTACTGTGCTAAAGCATCCAAGAGACAAGATGGGAATTATGGAGAGACTACACACTGGTGCATTTATACAACAGTCATAATTGGGGAATAATTTATAATAAATGTATCTGATCAGCACAATCTAACTTTTTTGCTGCAGCACACTAGTGATCTGTTCAGTTCAGTATTTGTCAGCTCACCCCCTCTTCTCATCAGAAATGTAGTTCAGTGCTTTATAAAAGTAATGAAGAAGTGAAAGAACTCTGTGAGGTAGGAAGATGATCCCTTAGATCTGTTTGTGGGTATCAGATACAGGCAAGGTTGCTAGTCATATTTTCCGAGAAAACAAAGTGCTTAAAGATTCAGAAAGACACTTTTCAGAATTGCCGGACACGCATAGGCACTTAGCTCCCCAAGATGCAGGTGGGTTCAGAGATTCAAGCCCATTAAAGAACACAGGCACTATGGCATCTGATATAAGAGTACCCTCAAGCAGAACCCATAGTCCAAACTAGATGCTGAGACTCTTCACACATTGCACAGAGTTGGGAGCTTCAGGTCAAGAAAACAGTGAAACTCATCAATAAAAAGGCATTCAGTCAGCAGCAAGCATTAAGTCCTTCCTTTGATGGGTTGATCTTTTCTACTTTGGATTCATTACACTGCAGTCTCTTGAAGACTGGTGTGTGAGGCCATACTTCTGAAAACCAGAGGAGAGTCACTCCTTTCTCTCAGAGAACGGTTATTAATCCAGCAGGTGGATTTCTGGGCACCTGTGAAGCTTTCATATCAGAAGCCTAAGCACTGACAGACTTTAACACATAAACACCTACTGAGGATTTTGAGAATCTACATTTTAGACTTGAGTGTCTAAGCCAATCTTTACATACCTAAGTCCTTTAAGGACCTAAACCTAAGTGGTATTTTTTGAAATTTCTCAAAGCTTTGAAGTTCTTATTAGGTGCTTATGCACACCTTGGGGTAACAAAAAACCTTTGCAATTCTGGGTATGGTTAGCTTGCACAAATACTGAGCTGGAGTAGGGATGTGAACCAAAGGCCCTTCTGATCTGAGTAGTTACATATGCAGTCTAGTTTTCATGAACGCTAATATGTTAGTATATATGACCTCAAAAATTTGTTCCCACATACGTAAGTGCTGCTAAAACTCCATCACTTTTATGTTTCCAAAGAAACGAATGTAAAAGGAGTGTGAGATTGACCCATGCACCGTTTAAAACTTTATACGGTTATTTACATTAAAAATGTGCAGTATTTGTCCAACTGTAACTGTAAGTGTAGCTTTTAAAGTATCTGAGACCCTGGACTAGTTATTTATTGTTCTAGGAAATGACTTTTATGAGAGTGGCACAGAAACTAGAGACTTTTGATTCTAAGTCTAGACTAAAGCTCAGCAAATAGTCCAGAGACAGTGACTTTCTGACTTATTGCCCAACGTGGAGGAACAGCTTCAGTGACAAAAGGGGTTACCTCACATGAGAAAGTTGGCCAGCACCACTATGAGATCTATTCTCAGAGGCCATGCATGTACTGAAATGTCAAGCAAATTTGTCTGAGGGGACTGCTGCCAGATTTCCTGATTTGGTGGCCACTGTGTGCAGTATCATTTGAAAACTCCTTACCAGAAATGTTGCTTTCATGCCATTTTTCAGGCTTTTAGCACTCTGAAATTAACGGAATCAAAAAGATGTTACTGATCCACTAACAGACAACATTGATGTTTCTTCAGTCCTTGAAAGAAATGGGGCAGGGCATGATGTTGTAAAAAACCAACAAAGCAAAACAAAACTGAACATAGAAGACAGAGCATGCAAGTGGTGATACGGTTTCCTTGTGTAAGAAGAATCTACCCTGACAATGCCCGTCCGTGAAGGCAGGTAACAGAAGAACAGCTCTATCAGGGCAGACCAGAAATCTCTCTTTTCCAGTACCCTATCCCTGACCGTGGCTTCCAGTGGATGCCTAGAGAAAGGAGCACAAGAGCAGGACAACCATGCGATGCTACTGCCCAGCATACCTTCTCCGCCTCCAGTGATCTACAGCTGACTGCCTCTTTCTTTGTACCTCATAGCCTTCAATGGATCTTCTAACACAAATTTCTTCAGTTATGTTTTTGAATTCGTGCAGCCTTTGGCAGCCATGATTTGGATTTTGAAAGTAAAAGACAACAAAAGAGCAAGTCGTGGCTCTCTCAAGTTCTGTGCCTGTTGCGGAGCAGGAATATGCAATCTGTTTAGAGCAGTACCCTTCACTCCTGTTTGATTTGCAGGTCCCTACACATTTTCCAGTGGAGCTGCATTTTGCCATGTAGCAAATTAATCCTACTGGTAATAGGCTTATGGTTCTTAGTTACAGCTTGTGTCTTAATTAGCAATAGTCTGTGGATTCCCAGAAGTCTAATAACTGGTTTTACTTTCTAATGTCCCTGGGACCTCTCTTAGTAAAAAGCCTGTTAGTCTACCATACAATTTTATCAAAGAGACTTCCTATCATTACATCATTGGACCTTTACATTGAAACTATTCACATTTCCAAAAGACATTCCAGCTATGTAATAATGTATTAATTACCATTAGCACTATGTAAGATTATTAATTATTCTTGAAAAATTTGTTCTATCTTAAATTGCTTTTGTTAAAAATAATGTGACTTTTCAAAGCAAAGTTAGTTACGAATACACATGAATTTTCCAAGTCAATCTTCAAGCAGGAAGAATTGAAAAAGTCATTAGATGATTAATTTAAGAAACCTGTGTTTTGTTTGTGATCTGTAACACCAAAATAATTGAGTTGTTCCTTTAAGCCTTCTATATCCATAAATTTTATTTGGAAAGTATTTTGATATATGAATAAAAAGTCTTATATAAAGACTGAATACTGCTCTGCTACTCAGTTGGCAAAGGCATATTGTATAAGCATATCAAAATACAGAAATATAAGACTTTCTATGGCAGACTGAATCACAGCATGAAACTAATTTCTTGAGAAGGCCCCTACCAAATACTTTAGACAGAAATAAATTCCAAATGCAGCAGGCAGAAAAGCCTGCTCAATGCTCCATTGCTGTTTTCTGAAGTACAGAGTATTTTCCTTCTAGTACGTGTCTGGCTATAATAACTGAAACCGCCCTATTTCTTGAAGCCTCAGTAGTATCTTATGACAGTGACTTCCACAGGTTAAGCAGGCATTGTGAAGAAGATGTGTTTTTTGTCAAGGGTAAACATGTTGCCTTCCCATTCATTGCCTTTCTTTATGTTCCCACGATGACCGAGTGGAAAGCTGGAGGCATCCAATGTGCAAAGAGCATTCATTATTTTCTAAACAGTTTGTAACAATTACCTACTGGAGTTCTTTTATCCTCATACTTGTTTGCAAAAAGAAGCCAAAACAAATATCCTGAATAGCAGTAATGTGTTTGGTTCTCTTCTATAGCTGAAACCTTGTTGTCCAGTTAAGATCTAAGCTCTGTGTAAATTGCCCAGACAGTGGCTGGGGCAAAGGGACTTAAACTTCACATTGTTTACAGGAAAGCACTAAGAGCTGCACCAGAAAGGGTTACTTTCTGATACTAAATAATCTTTATACTGTCCTGCTATTAGCGATTGTTTAATGCTTGATTATCCAAGACCTGGAAAGGGAAAAGTTACAATCTTTGAGTGGGCCAGTGAGGGGGTGACTGTGCCCTGGTAAGCAAAGGACAGACAGTAAAAATGGAATAAAAGAAAAAATGTACTAAACAAATGACTCAAAATCACATCACTTATTGGAAAGCCCTCTTCATTTCAACAGGCACATACACAGGCCAGCTAAAACCTTCAGCGGAGGTAAATCAGCACATCCTTCCATTAACATGAATGACCTAATGATGATTTAATCTATCTGAGGATCTGGCCTTGAGCATTCAGCTGCAGGTTAGGTCTGGTTTTGTCAGTTTTGCCACCTAATTTTCCTGCCTGGACAGTTGGAATGACTCTCCTCTAAGCACATAGTGTTGTCTGTGTCATCATTTCAAACCAGCCAGCAAGTTCTGTATGGCACCAAAACTAGTGCTGGAATGAGGTGCAAGCCAGAGATCCCAACGCAGACAAGCAAATGCTTCTGAACTCACGAGCTCATTGTCCAGAGTTTGTGCTAAAGAACAAGCCCAGAACAGCTGCCAAAAATCACAAGACACTTGTGCAGCTAGTAAGAAAAAAAAAAGAAGAAAAAAAACCTAGGCCAAAATGAAACCCCAAATCTTAAAACTGTGCTGAAAACATTAAATAAAATCACACCAGCTCCAGGCAAAGAATAAGGATTTTTTTGCTTCTAAACCAGCTGTTTAAAACACACCGACCCTCTACAATACTGTCTTCCATTGTGATCTCTCTCCTTTTTGGGGCCAAGGATCTTGAAGAAAAGCATCAAATCAGACAAGTGCAGATGACTCAGGACTGAATGGGTTGCTTCCAACATGAAAGCTCAAGGGTATTCATGACTGTAAATTCTTTTCCTCTTACACACAGGTCTGGTGAGAACTTACGTGAGAGCAAAACCTTTCTCATCTTGGACTATTTTTTCTCACCTCCAGTATTATTTCAAGCTTATTTAGTTTAAAGCAGCTAGAGGACTGTTGTAACAGTGCTTTGGGCAAGCAGCAGGTACTGCGGCATCAGGTTGAAGGCGCTGATAGGGGAAGACTGGGAGCAATGCCCTGGGTTGGGTCCTCCCTCCGCATGCGGAGTGGGTGAGTTGCACAAGAACAACCTGGATAAAACTGGCCCACACATTATAGGCTTTTGTGTTTAGAGGTATGGTGACTGTGCAACCCTCAATGCTTTGTGGTCCTGCAAAAAGAGGAGGGTTTTGGGTGGGATATGACAGGCAACAGGCACTTGGCCTTTGGTCATGCAACACTAGCTTCAAACCCTCTTTGGGCATTATGTAGAGAGTTATAATCCATAAGCCTTCCATTAGGAGGCACTTTGGTATGATACTAAATAGGAAAGCGAGACTTTCTCCACAGAGGATCCTAGGCACTGTGACACTACAAACTGCAATGCCTAATACAGTGTTTCTCAGATATTTAAATGTGTTACTCCCTTTTGACTAATCTCTTTTACTGCAGTCCCTACCAGCAGTGTCATTGCTGCATGGTGGGGGAGAGGGGAGAAGCTGTGATTATTCCCTGTAGGAGTGGACACTCTTCCAGGTGAGAGAACTGAGCAGTGAATAATGAAGGACAATTTGTAGCTTTTCAGCCAGTATTTGCTTGCTTCTACACTACCAAATACAGCTTTTTCTAATTCTAAAAGCCCTGTTGAACAACCCACAAGTTGAGAAACCACAACTTTGTGCCCCCTGCTCCCACAAGAGAATTCACAGTCTTGACCTAGGCACTACCCCCCTTCACAATACAATGGGAAAATACACCACCATGGAAAAGAAAGATAAGTCAACTCYGAGGAAAGTGAAGATTAGAGCCTTGAAAGAGGCAAGATGAACACTTGTAAAACTCTGAATTAACAGCATCGAATGGTCTTCTGATGGCAAGCACCTAAGTCCTTCAGTAACCAGAGTGAGTCATTCCTTCATTTCACGTAACTGTTGGGCTGATACTCTCCTTTTATACAGGAACACCCGGGACTAACTTTTATCCTTGATGGGACTCAGGACACTCCACTGAGGGCTGTGTACTTGTTCAGTCATAGGCTATGTAGTAGTGTGATGGCTCTTTCCCTTACTAAAGCTGTTACAACATGAATGGAATAATTATAAATTGAAGCTATTACAGACAAAAGTTTAGCAAAGGAATGATTTTCTAGGCTGGTGGGTAGGGTATGCACCTCACTGGGGTCATTATGGGAACCAAAGCTAGCTGTTTCTAGACTTTATTCCTAGGATGACTTATTTGCATTTTTCCAAAGGACTAATTAAGTATTTAAAACTACTACTTAAGACAGGGGTTTGGGACTAAGTAGTGGTGTGCATAAGAGAGGAAGTAAAACCTGAGTATTCCACTGCCTTGGCTTTTGTTATCATTCTGTATTATAAAAATGAGTAAGGCAGGAGAAGTGAAACAACTCAGCAGGTTGATGGAGTCAGAATGTAGGAATGCTGCAGAAATGAAGGAATAGAAGAATGTTGCAAAAGAACATTTGTGAAATAAATGAGAGAAAAGGTTGTCATGGTAACATTCCAGATGCACAACCAAATCTCATGAAGGACTGTGGTTTATAAATTGGGTATTTTTTAGATCCTGATGGAAGAATTCTGAATTTCTGACACAGGCTTAGAAAAGAAGCAAAATGAAAATATGAACAGTGACGGGATTATGTGTAACGGACAAGAGATGTTGGAGAAGACATAGATAAGCCATGTGAAATCCTTGAGGTAATATATGATGTTCCTAAAAAACGTCTTGTGTAAGAAATGAAAAATGTCTTTAGGCACTAAAGCTCAAAAATATGGGGAAGCAAGAGAACAGCCACCCTAAGCTGAATGGTTGAGGCCTGTCTTGTGGAATTAGCAAATAGTGAAATAGACAAAAGATGCGAAAACTCAGAGAGCCATCGAAAACCTGTCACTGGATGTGGAGATAGGTCAATGAACAAAACACATCTAAAGGCTAACCATGAATGGAGTAGACGCAGCTAGAGTTCATCAAGTAGCACAGTAAAAGCATGAAATTACAAGAAAAAGCACACTGAAACAAAATCAACAATTAGGAGCAAAAGAGATAAAACTAAGACCCTTAAGTTTTTTAGAGAAAGTGTGATATTGATAAGCGCCTTGCTTTTAGGTCATGTAACGATGGCAACAGAAGCTGTGTCAAAGCTCACCAAAAGAGAAAAATGCAGGATACTGAGGGGAGATACAGTGTTTCAGAAGGTGGGGTTTTACTTGTAACTGATAGGAGTGCAGTGCAAAGCAGCAAAARAAAAATGGTTTTTAAAACAAACCAGGACCAGAGGCAAAGGAAGAAGAGAACACAAAAATGAGGACACTATGCCTGGGAGAAATCAGTGCTAAGGTATAAAGTTTTCCCCAGAGTGCAACAGGCATGTTGAAAATAGTAGAAATATACTATTTTGCAAGATAGTGTTTACACAAGAAAAACGTGACTGGAACCCTTCAAGCAGAAGAAACAATATAAAGAAGAAGAGATGGTAAACTGTTAAGAGACCATAGCTCAGAAGTCACTGCTAATTGCCCAGAACACCTACGCTGCAGTCTACTGATATGGCAATGCCATAGCTTAGGAGCAGGGAAGAGCTGAAAAATTTGTAAATTAAGTTTTATCCAATTAGCCTTGTGGCATGAAAATATGGCGACAAGGCGGGAAAATGAGACTTGCAATGTGATAAAATCAGCATGTAATACAATGTGTGTAGCAAACATCAATATAGGGCAGTTTCTGCGCAGTGGCTAGCAGGAATGTTGGAGCAAACTACACAAAGTAGGTTTACGAGTCCATCATACTGCCAGAACAGCCAGACAGCAGGAGAGAAGCCTTACCTACTGCCTAAGTATACTGGACTCTAAAGAGAAACCAAGTGTCCAACACAGCATCATATATACAAGCACTTGAGTAATCATACCCAGATCACTGGGAAGAGGAGTTAATCACAAAAATACTTGTAAGCCAGCTCAGAGAAGGGAGTTTCTCACAAAAGCCAGATGCACTACTTGCTCTCCAAATGTGATTAAAGCTGACCGGGGTTGTTATGTGGGGCAATGCAGGCCAACAGGCATCAGAGAAAATCCAGAGCAACACATCAGAACACCCAGCGTCCCTCTCCCCAGCATACACAGCATTTGTAGCTAGCTTTGAAGGAAAGGTGGGAAATCCTCACTGTAATGCACATATTCAAGCTTTGGGGAATCAGACAAGCTGTCAGATACTCCTGCAGCTACCACTAGAGAAAATATTAAAGTTTTTCAGCTGCTAAAATAGCCCAAAAAGTAGGACTCAGAGGAATGTAATTCCAGTGAATTTGTACAGTTTACCTGTGAGTGGGAATTCAGTCACATCACATCACCACCATACACAGACAGGCAAAAGGCCAAGGTGAACAGACAGTTCCGATTGCTCTGATTCTGTTAATGAGTGCTGAAGAAAAAAGGTATCAGCAGCCTGTCCAGCGTGGAGAAGCACTCCCTCCCAAGGCATCAGCAACAGTCTGATACAGCACATCATGTTAAGACATACGTATGGCTTGATGCTTATAGACAAGCACAAGTACACAGTTACAACCAGAAGCCATGCAATTAAAAAAATAGTATCAGAACCTACTGCAACCAGTAAGTGAAAGACTCCAGAAACTACACGTGGGGAAGGATAGTCTGAGTCACGGTTTTCCTAGGGCAAGCCATGCAATTGTATGGCAAATGGCTATAGAATTAGCTAATTATCATTAATATAATATGAATGATATCGTATGTATTTCCCTGGAAAGTCTACCCTGAATATACAAGATAAAAAGCACAGACAGGGAGAATGGTGAACCATATGCTCCATTGAGCCTGGTCAGTRAGGTCTGGAAGGAACACGGCGTCTTGGGCCAACAGTAGATTCTCAAAAGAGTGCAGCAGGAAAACAGGGAGAAAAAAACCCGCAAAAAGTCTTTGGTCAGTACAAGAAGGACACAAACCCATGCCAAAATACTCTTTGGAAGGTATACATGATATTTTGTGTGATATTGTGGTGTGTACCTTCCAAAACTCTCCAGAAAATGAAGAGCTAGTTAGTAAAGTTTATTTTCAACTTCAATACATCCAATTCTTAGCTATATAAGATGTAGATTTTGAAATCTACATCTACAGGATAGAATGTTAAGTATAATATCCGTGACCACCATAACCCGCTCTCTCAGGTAAATACAGCGAAGGAAACGTGCCACAGACAGGTTTCCAACAGGGACTCTTGCCTATGACTGCATGGGGGACTTTGGAAAACTGTACTGTTAGGAAGTGCTGGATGAGAGGGATGTGTATATGGAAGCACAGGGCCTGGGGGACAGCTATAGTGTTTTGGGCCCAGTGTTGGTGCCAACTGAGTTGTGTTCACCTTGCTTTGGGCTTGTCCCCTCCAGAGAGGCTGTGTACGAGGGGAGGGCTGAGAAGCAGGGAAATGGTGCGAATGGGAACAAATGAGGAGTGAATGGAAGAAGGACAGAGAAAGAATAAGAAGCAGCGTATGGGGAAACAGTGTGACAGAGGGAAATAACCTACTGAGCAGAACTTTCGTAGCAAGGGAGAGAATTACAGTTTGGTCGGGGACGGGAGATCAATATGCTGCAGAGCACAGCAAATGGAGCTTACTGATCGTAATGTGGGCAGGTGGCATATAATCATAGCGTATTGCTGGCATGAAACACAAACCAGGGGTGCTTAGGCACCTTTTTATCATCTCCACAACTTTGGAGTGCCCACTGTGGCACTGTGTGCCAAGCCTGCCTTTCCGTATGCTGTGTGCCTCCAGGTTACCGTGGGCCTGCTGCCTCTTTGTCCTAACTGAGCACCTCTGGCTACTTGTGTCATTACCATTAAGTGAATCCAGGCTTGCAGACAAGCCATGCTGAATTGAGTGGAAAAGACTTGAGCTGTGTAATGAGAACTACAGAGCATCAGGCATTTTGAAAAGTTATGAGAAAATGAAAGGAGCATCTACTCCTGTTTATTTTCAGCTAGTTAAAATCTAACTGTGGAAAAGTTCAGAGAATCTAATCCTGACCCAGCAAAGGGTAAATATAGGAAATAGCTGTTTTAGACCAAGAATAGAGCTTCCTGTGGAATTGGACTTTTACAGCCCCTTTTTGCTTTGTAGGAAAAAAATGTTTGATTCTCTCAGTAACCTTTCTTTCCAGTTATTTAAAAATTAGATACCTTCATAACAAATGTGCATGTTTGTATATGGGCCACTGCCATTCTGCCTTTGAAGAAGGTCCCAGGTAGATTAGCTCCTTTGCTGGGTTGTCTAAAAGATGACTCATAGAGGGACCATCCAGTGTGTTCGATCAGAGAATATTGTGTGGTTTTTTTTCTTGTTGCTCTATCTCCTGTCCTTGGTTTCTGATGAAGTGTTATCCTCTCTGCTGCTTTCTCTGGAGATGCTGTTCATTCCCTAAGCTCTTGAGCCTGGCAAGCTTTATCTGCTAAAATATCTTGCTTGCTCACCACACAGATTTTCCCAGGCTCTTTTTGCTCTAGTCAAAATATTTGCAGGAAAGCTGACTAGACATCACTTCTGGCTCCCTTTTACCTTACATGACCTAAATTGGTACCTAGTTATACTCTTCTTAGTGGTACAATGTGGTGAAGGCAATTTATGTGCCATTTTCTAGCATGTTTGGTTTCCATTGGAGAAACTAAGACCTCCAATTGGAGACATATAATTTTACCAGGGAAAAGACCAAGAATCCTTTAAATCACATATGTACATGTAAGCTGTTGCATATGGATGCATTTAAGCTTTTAGAGGGCTGGCCATTTCTTTACGATTCATGTATTACTGTGGCAACGGCAGTACTTATTCTGGTTCCTTTTGACATTCTTGCTTTGATAGCCGAAAGCATATTGGGTGGGTTGTTGGGTTTTTCCCCTCCATACATCAAGTTTGCTTTGCTAGTAGCAATGAAAAATTAAGTATTGAGCCAGATCCTGTTCAGGTTTAGAGAGATGCAAACTTGTTCTCAGCTGAAGGATTGCGTAATGTGATCAGTAGCAAAAATTGACCTGTCTAAACTATATTGGGAAAAGCCTCTGATGAAGATGAACCCTTACCTTGCAAGCTTCCTGAAATGAGCAGCATCAGAGAGCTAAAAAGAAAAGGTTCTTTGGCTTTTCCAGTAAATAGGTTTATCGCAGTAGAAGTAGAGCTCAGCCCCACACTCTGTTCCTTGCAGAATGGAAAATAGTTTATGAAGATTTGATTGAAAATACTGTTTGCTATCATGATTAGATGTTATCATGTTCACTTCTTCGTGGATTAGAACTTACGGATGTTCAGAGTTCTAACTAAACAATTTGGGAAACAGCCAGATAATACTTGGCAGAACTTGGTGATTAACCCAGAGAATAACTATTTGCCCCTGAAATGATGTTGATGAAAACAATTTGGCTATGGTGACTGTAATAAGCTGCCCTTCCGTACTGAGAAGCTTAGCATTCTGCTAGAACAAACAACAGGCTGTAGAGAAATACTGTAACTTTTACCTGTGTATATTTTCACTGTTTGTGACAAACAGGTGTATGCAGCTATATTACCCTTATAGTTTACATATCTCTAATAATGGTGTAGAAAAAGGCATCTGTAAACATATCAAAACAATACCTGTGTATGAGATGTAATGTAATTTCAAGGCCTTTTATTGATAACACAGTGACTCTGTTCACATTTCTGGCAGAGCTTTTAGAGTACGTAACACAGTATAGGAAACAGGTGGGATAGTAATTTAATATTCCTAGTGGCATACTTTAATATCAGAAGAGGCCACTGAGAGTCTTCAAGGAAGCCTCTAAACAAGAACCATCTACTGAGATCATGTGTAGTATCTACTGCGTTTTGCATCAAAGGATGTTTTTAAAGACCACTTTAAAAGAGGAAAAAACCACCACTTTTATTGGGAAATCTATCTGTACAAAGGAAACAATTCACCATCATTGCATTATCTAGGCAGCAGCAAGGAAGTGTTCCAAGGTCTGGGGTAAGTTTATAGAATGGTAGGTAGAACATTTAGCCATGTAATTCACATTAACAGTGATGGGTGTCGAGTGGTGCAGTCACCTACCAACTTATTGGAAAGTGATCTCTCTAATTCTAAAATTGTATTGACATCTTAAGACAACAACAAATAGTAAATTGTTAAACTGATGGATGAGGAGCTGGATGCCGAATTCCTGTTTAAAACCAACAGGAGCTGTATGTGTGATTCCCTGCTGTAGTAGCAGTGCCATTGTAACAGTGATGACTTAAGAATCTAAGTGATTCGTAGGGCAAGATAATATATTTGTAGGCTATCGGCATAGCTAGAAAAGCATAAAGGCTTTCAGCCTTTCATGTGTGGCTGCGTGGGACAACAACTACTGGTTAAGTCACGTGAACGTGATCTTGTTGGCAACCTGGCAGCCTTGTTTGCCTTCAAAAGACAACACTAATGCTGCCTTTTAAGGCAATATGCCGTCTTTCCTACCAGATGGTTTCCTTCGCCCCCAGTTTATACCCCCGTGTCTGTTCGTACACTAAAGGAGGCCAGAGTAAGGCTTCATTAAGGATCGGGGCTTTTATGAAAGAAATACATTGGATTTTTCAGTTGGAAGAGAGTCTCCTTCAGTTACTGTGAGCAGCTACCCAGCTGAAAGATGTGGTGGGATTCCTTTTTTATTGCCCTTCATTTCCTTCTGATTCAAATATTTTCCATTTGCTTACTCAAAGCTCTAACCAACCTTCTAACCATCAACCATGAAATATAGCTTCCCAGTCAACACCTCCCATTTAAAGAGGAAATAGGTCTGTCACAAACCCAGTAATAGGAGAACTATTTCTATGGTCTGTGCCAGTTACTGTCCTTTTTACTTGATAAACACACGTTTCTCTTGGTTTTGTCACGGAGCCTTGCGTCAAGCTGAGAACTAAAACAGCCTCACAGTCGCCATCAAGATGGCACATACAGAGCTGCACAAGCCCAGTGATAAATGTGACATTCAAGCATTGCTATTCGTCATCAAAAATAAAAATTCTGTGACCAGTAACTAACCATCAATTGCCAATATTTCTGCTGCTGATAGGCAAAATTGGATATATTCTAGCTCAGAATCCCAAATCTGTGTTACTTTTGCCAGATTAACGGCCTGAAACCCCATCCGCTATTACTTAACCATTTGAAAAAATGTAGCTGCTTCTGTGAATACGTGAAATAATAAATTATGAGAGAGAGTAACATTATTTTACTGGTTGCTCTTCATGTTTGAGCACAGCTTTAAAAGACAATGAGCAGCTGAACATTATCTCTGTTAAAAGCTTAATATACAAAAAGTTAGGGCACAACTCATCAATTTTATTCAAGCTTTGTGGCTCCGTGGTCCAACTAGTTACAATGGATCTGCAGTATGTAACCCTGGAGTATCATAGCAATCTCTCAAGCCTTCTATTATTAAAAATTATTATATTATTAAACAATAAGTATATATTTATGTTCCAGAAGAGCTTAAAGAGTTTAAAGAACTCAGGAGGGACATGAAATGTGCATTATGTAGTTCTCAGGGATAACTTCTCTCTCAAAAATTCGGAGATTTGCTTAGTAAAGGTAGCCCAAAATTAGCAAGTTATCTTGGCTAGTTAGTTCTTGACCATGCAAATCACAATATTTTGGTGCTTCTAGTGTCTACTTCTGCCAAAAGAAGATTGGAAACAATTTGTTCAGTGATGTTGGAGGACTTTGTTTCCAGTCTGATCAAAAATTATTAAGGAGAAGGAAAGACGAGGGAGTGACTTTATGTCTAACAAAATTTTTAAACACATTTAAGTATATGTGAATTTTTATCCATTTCCATATCTCTGGTGGAGGAGAAGTGGAATAAGGTACTTTGCCTTACATGGTTTGTGGTCTTACCTGACAATTAGAGTCCTTCAGTTCTGGCACCTTTGGAAACAGGAAACTTTAAATTGGTTTAGATCCAGTAGAAGATACTGCAGATTCACTTACTTAACCAGAGAAAATAAAAATGAGCTACATGCACTGTATATTGCACCTAATCAGAACAGATGTGAGATGAGATGCTGTTCTTACTGATGACTGACAAGGGCAAAGTGAAATTTGAGTACAAGGATGACCTGAAATGAGAAAGAAGTTTTTAATTCCTAATCCATTTCAGCAAATACTAAAGAAATAAAAGGCAGAAGGGCTGAATGCAAGAATTCAGTACAGAAGATGGGAAATGGAAACACTAAGCTTCTAAGAGCTCAAATGAACTTCTTGCATCATCAGAGATTGTATCAGTCAATGTCAAACCCAGTAGAACCTGATAAAACAGATGGAAAGATTACAGCTAAAATAAAATCGTAAGGTGATGGGTATCCCATATGCACGGTTGATTGATTGATTTATGGATAAAGTGTGTAAGATGGAGCCGGCTGAGGGCTTCTAGGCCAGAAAGGGAGAAGCTCAGATTTGTGGTGGCAGTAACCTGGGACCTCATTCAGGAGAGAGGAGAGAGAGAGAGGTGGGTGGGTAGTATCAGTGGGATGAGTAGATGAGGTATGTGGAAAGGGGTGGTGAAATCTGAAGGGAAAGGCTATCTCTGAGACAGGAGAGGACAGTGACAGTAAGGGGGTGACAATCAAGAGCCTCATGCTTTCTCTGTTCTTCCCTCAGCTCAACACTTCTCTGTTACTCCCCGTAGTAACTTTTAGGATTCAACCCCACACACCAACAACTCTATAAAGTCTCCAGAGGCAACTGTCCTGTCTTCCTTCCACCCAGTGCCCTTACCCTTTCGTGTGATAGCAGCTGTGAAGGAAAGCATGAAGTATGGGGAAATGACAGGAATCCCCAGATAAAGCAGATTCTTCTCCTGCTGTTGGTGGGGTTAAAGGAAAGGGCAATTGCTGCTACTGCAAATGGAGCCACCTTCTTTTAAGGGGACACAGTAGCAGGTCGTTAGGGCTAGAAGGATAAGTAGGCTGAGGTGATCCATGGGCTTCTGTGTTAGGCAGTAGTCTACCCTATGCATTCCTTGAGTCAACAGTGATTGCAAGGGAGGGTGACATAGACTTTTCATTTCCATGTCTGCTAAGAAGCTTTAACTGGGGCAATTTGGACTCTCTCCATTAACATGAGAAATCATCAGACTTCATTTTAATATCATATGCATTAGCTCAATTACCAGGCAGTGGCAAAGATACATATCTGGAAGCTTGTTTTTTCTAGGAAGTAGTCTGTTTCTCAGGCAAACCATATAAATATATGCACTGTCCACATACAAAATACTATGACCTAGCCAAAACATCATCAGCTGGGATGTGGTCTGCACACAAACCAATGTGCCAAGGGAACTGGATAAATATTAAGATGTCTGTCAAATACCATTGGTGAGTATGTTGTTGAGCCATCTCAGTGACTACCCTCAGTTTATTAAACTATGAAAGACTGGATTTACCCAAGTAATATCCAAAATATCCTTCCCAAGTGCAGTAATTATAATAGGAGATAACCACCAAAGCCTGTAAAAATGTTTGGAAAAGCTCCAATGTGGGCTTGAACTTCCCATCCCTACCCCTTCCTTTTTTGAAACCTGCTTTGTAAAAAAGGTTGTAATATAACCTTAAAATAGTAATTGTCTTTAAAAAAAATTTCCATTTGGGATTCCACATTTGAATAACAAGTAATGGGGTGTTTTCCATATTCAGAGTCCAGTTCCCAGCAAGCTAATGCCAAAACACTGGAGCTGATTTGCAAATGGAGCATAGCGCTATGTTCATTAATGCAATTTCTGTATCTTTCCATAAGACTTAGTCTTATCTTCTGCCAATATATTGGCATTAACTCACCCACTCAGCAAACTGTTCATTGCAGGTAAAAATGGTTAATAAACATACAGTGCAGATGATATAGACCATCTATTCTAAATTATGTTGAATAATCAGGAAAAAAAAAACAATTAAAACTTTACAGCATAAATATCCATTACTTTTGCCAGTGTAGGGCAAATCAGCTAAGAAGTCAACAGAGTAGTAACTTCTTGCTGCCTGAGAGGCATTCAAAACATCTATATAATGTGATCTGCTCTGAGAAGGAGTAGCAGATATATAGGCATTGTAATGAAGTTGTTACCCCACCGTAAGGTGGGAAACCTCCAAGGGGGGCAGTGAGCCAGGCCCATATCTCTGCATCACTCACCACAGTATCACTTGTAGGGTCAACATGAGCTTTCCCAGAGCTGGCCCATCATCATGGACTGGCGGGTGCAGAGCAAGGCCACATGGCTGATTCACAGCATGTCTGGAGTAACATTGACTTTTCTCGCCTTATGTCTGTAGCTACAATTCAGATTCGTCATTCTGTGGCAGAAAGGGGCTTCCTGCTCTAACTCTCTACTAAATTGGCAGAATTCCCTTCTGATTTTCAGCGACCTCCCTTAGAAAGGCACATTTGCCAATGCTGTGTTATACCAACCACTTCAGAAATGTCTAAATGTTCCCTACTGGATGTATAAGGGCATCTTGCCACACCGCAGCTACATCTGTGTGGTGCCTGCTAGCTGGTGCCAAGCAGATCCACAGCTAGTGCACATCAAGGCTGTGCTGTCTATACCAGCTCAGCACCTGCCCTATTTGTCATTTTTATGGCATTCACAATACTATAATCATTTGCTGCATGTTTCTTCATCACCAATTTGTCAATTGGCCTAGGCAGGGCAGGGCTGTGGGGAGCTGGAGACCGACCCTGCTGTGGCATCACTGGGGCAGGGACTGATGCCGCAGGGGCTGAGATGGGGTCCTGGGCTGTGGGCAGGTGGGGGAGCCCTGGGGACAGGGACAGTAGGGCCTGCAGTGCCCTCTGGGCACAGTCGGTCTGGTCCATATGAAGCAGCAGAGATCTCTGAATCCAGTCCGATGCACACAGTTTAGCAGCATATTTGGGGAGTTTCAGATTTAGATTGACAATAAAGAGAAAATAAAAAAAATCAGTTTAAATCTGAGGCAAAGGTTCATTTTCAAAATGACAGCCTCTCTTGCCAGACAGGATATTCTAATGATGTTCTTGTGCTGAACAATATGAAACATCAAACAAGTCGCTTTACAATAACATGGGTGGATCTAACTGTCTCCATATGCACATTTTTAAAGCATCATTGTTCAATTAATACTTCATATGGTAAAAAAAAAAGTAACAAAAATATTTCATCTGGAAGTATGATCAAAGATCAGTTCCTTGCTGCTGAATATTGTGAGAGTATATAATACAGGACATAAGTCAACTTCTTTTTCCAAATGTCTTTTGGTTTAATACTTTGAAAGTCTTATGGCTTTTATTGCAAAGACCATATTAAATGCCAGGGGAGGGGAAATATATATATGTATATCTCAAATCATCCTGAAATGCCACAAAGAGGGAGGGAAAAAATAGAAAGTCATATTGCAGGATTCTTCTCAGCTTTAGGAATGAAATGAGCATGATGTCATATTGAATAGTTTATAGGGTTACTGTAGTAAAAAAGTTATTTTAAAGGACAAACTCCTGGATTTCTTTACTTTCAGCTGTTAAAATTATACCTTCTATTAACAAGTGGGAATATCCTATCATCACAGCAATAATAAGCCTGTATATTGGAAACATGAAAATGCATTAACATGAATTTTCAGCTATTTGTATTTCAATGAAGCAATACAGATCAGAATTATGGCAGAAAAACAACTTCTCTCCATGTAGCATTTCTTATTCTATGTCACATTTCACATATACTCAGAGTAACACCCAGGTATGCTAGTGAATGATAAAGGTTATGGCTATCTATAATTCCCAGTGATACTTCAGCAGAGACAGTGTTGGCTCTGTCGTCTCCTTCCAAGCGCAACAAAGACCTTGTGGGTTAAAGGCTGCCCTGGGATTCCAGATTTCTGCATTCAATGCTTGGCTCTGTCACCAGTGTGATGTGTTACATGGAGCCAGTATACTCCATACTTTCTAACCATGAGTTGAAAAATAGGATAAATATTTCTCTGTGTCACTGTGGTGAGATATAAAAAAAAAAAAAAAAAATCACTCATTGGGAAAATGAAGAGCAGAGAAACACGCTGACAAAACATAATGGAACTTTAACCGAACCCAAAGGTTACGCTCATCTTTAGATGGTTGCAAACACAGATAATCTGCAGCCTTCCTTACAGCCGCAGCTGCTGAAGCAGATCCGTTGGCGTGCTTCGCTACCTAGGCATTTGTTTACCTCGCCCCACAGTGACTGTGCAACCGAGAGGCAGCAACAGCTTGCACCTCTTACACCTGCCTTTGCTGTTGGGGAAGATCAGGGGGTCCTCTCCTATGCCAATGTAGGACAAAAGTTGTAGGGGCTTTAAGGTCAGCATAGCACATTGGACCTAGACCTCCCATCACCCCACCAATTCACCTTTTGTAAGTAGGGAAAATTGCTAAAGACACGTCTACTCAGTGGATTCAGTAAATGCAGGCATCTCCTTTAACTTGAATCAGTTTCTTTCAGAGAGGGACAAAACCATGTTTGAAATAAAGAAAAGACCATAGCTTTTCAGTTCCATTTTTTTGCTAGAAATCCACACAAAGGGGAGAAATATGGTGGGCTCAACAATGCTGAAACCAACAGAGCAAAATAAAGATGATTTATCCAGAAGTCTTACTATGGTAAAAATGAGTGAGGCAGATTAATGCTAAAAGTAAAAAAAAAAACCAAAACCCCAACAAATATAAATCTAACTTGCTTCTTTGTGTCAAGGGATAAGCATCGTTTAATATACATATGCAGACAGTATATCACTACCTCCTGTCGCACTTGGTGTCTGTCCCTAGGGAAGACTTATGTTTCTCAGAATTTTTGTTTTGTTCTCTGTGGTTTTATAATTTTTAGTTTTGCACTTTTGGGGTTTCATTTAATTCCCATTTATTTTGCTTAAGTCACAACTCTGAATTCCTTGTAACAAGAAGAAGTGTTTTTTTGATATGTTATCAAAAATGTAATGGGAAAAGTTTTATGTTCTAACCACAAGCACAATGCCAGACTTTTGTCTGCTGTGGACAAAAAGTATGGGTCTAAACAGACCTGAAGAAACACTTATTTTCTCTTCCTAGCAAGAGTATGAATTCAGCTGCATATCATCTAAGGYGGTAGAGTTCAGGTACGTTGGAAAAATACCCATTTCATGACAGATGCTATATTCAGTACAGAGACTATGTGCGATTACGAAGTCCTTTTACTGTTGTCTTTTGAATCCCAGTTCTAGACATCTCTAACACTGAAACAAGGTCAGGGTGTCTAGAAACCATGTGTATTCAGGATTTTTTTTTAATGTTTCACCTGAAAAAGACTCCTGCATCACAAGGAGAACAATGCCTTTTCGTTTCCCACCTTAGCCTAAGGTCAGCTTGAAGCTGAAGCAGAAAAAAAAAAMCATTTGGATATCTTTTTAAACTATAAGAATACATTTAGTATGATGTCAAACATTTTCTAATTCAACGCTTCTCTTGAATATTTCAGTCTAAATCGAAAATTTATCTTCCCCCTCCAAACCTCCTTGGGATGGGCAACTTAGAATACGTGAGATATGCACTCCTCGACACATTTCAAAATGAAGACTATCTGTCTCTATTCTTGGGCCAAGCTTTCTGGCGTACAAATCTGTATTGCACCTGAGTAGACACTTTCCTCCTGCAGACATCTGTCTGTATCTCTATTGCAGTAAAGCTGGTAGTGTAAATCATGTAAATGAATGTCATGCATTTGATCTGCTTTTCAGCTGTGCATCCTCCACCACATAATGAACAGAAAGGCCATAGGGAGGAGATGGCCAGCAAACTAGGGAAGAAAGAAAAGTGTATAGCAATACAACAGGCAATACACTGGTGACATCAGGTTAAAGCAGCCCTTCTAAATGTACCCAGGGAAGGGAGGCAGTTGGTGAAAATGAAGGACCTACCATCAGCATCATGCCCACCTTTCTCCCCCTTCACTAGAGTCAGGGCTTACATACTGAACTTTGAAAGTTTGAAAACTTTAGCTATTAAAACATCCCTGAACTCGGCTAAGCATGGAAAGTTGTTCTTTATGTCATGCTAGTCTTTTCATTTCAAAGGAGGAGCAGATAATACAAGTGTAATTTAAGTTTTGCTATTTTAAAGACTGAATACTAGTTTTTGTATCATCATTGAAAAAAATAGCAAGTCTCTGGTAGAAATTGATGAGAGTGGCACCTGGTGTGACTCATGGTGAATAATGACTTTGGAGATCTCTCTCTAATGTTGGAGCATGCTTGAGCTCCTCATACACCCTGAATGAATGTAAATACACAGGGATTATCTGGCAGGTTTTGGTGGTGGCTGCTGCTGTTTTTCACCCCTTTTTCACACATGTGGCTTCAAATGAAGAAGACTATAGAAGTCTTTTACAATACACTATATAATAATCACAAAAGAAAACGTACAGTTTTCAAAGCAAATATGATCTTAAAGAAAATAAGTTGTTTTGATAAAAACCAAGTCACCCCTGTAAGAATGACAGTTTCAACAAAATAGAAGTAGAATTTTTCCCATCATAGCAAGTTCTTCTTAAAGATAACAGCGTGCAATGGAGTGGTGGGGAGCATCTGGGCCACCACTTCTATACGGTCACAGAAGTGACCAGGGCCACTTGATGAGGGACGTGAGTCTGTGTTGACGTTAATTTAACTGCTTGTTAGAATCAACCAATAGTCTTTTTCTCCTCATATTATTCTTAACACTTAAAATCAGGATTTGCAGATGGATTTTTTTTAGCACTTTTAAAATTAGACTTCTTACATGCTCACAGAGTAGCATAGTCTGTGATGGCCTTTACCGAATGTAGCAAAGGAAGCAGAGCAGCCCTATGGCCTGAAAGTTGGTCAAAGCAGCTCTGAAATGAGTTGTCTTCTGGATGAACATTTCTTGCAAATACTTCCTTTGTTACGTTGCTGTGCAACCGACTTTCCAGATGGGGCTTGTCATAGCAACAAAAATATGTGRCTATGAACTCCAATTGTTGTCGTTCTAGCTCTGCTGCTAGTGAGATGGCAGAGGAGGAGGTACATACAAATGCTTGAGCCCTTGAAGCCTTGAAGCAAGCTACTGTGTTTGAAAAATTTCCCTTCAGCAGAATGAAAATATTGCTTTGTTGTGCATTCTTAATTAATACTAATTGAAATACAATTCTCCAAGGCCAAGCTGGAAGTCAGTAGGACCTTTCTTCGTCTTGGTCTAGTGGCCTACTAAGGTGGTTTCCAGTGCTGATCTACATCCCCTATTTACTTTAGACAAAAGTATAAGGTTATTATAAAATAAAAATAAAGATGTAATCCATCTCTGAAAATATTTTTGATGGTGCATCCACGTTGAGTTACAGTAAAGGAGTAACGTTTTTAAAAAGTTGAATTTCCTGCATAGTATCTCATGTTACTTATTTTCGAATCTCTTCAGCTATAGCTTGTACTACAGAAGTGAAGGCTTATTTATCTGTATCACTCATAAGCACTGGCATGTCTTAGTTCTCAAGAATCCCTCACCAGAGAGGTAAAAAGGAATTTAAACCACTGGAAAAAACAAAACATTTGTTGTGTTACTATGGAGTCTGATTCCTAACAGAAGCAGGGAAAATTGGAGGTGAGACTTTAAATCAGTTCTTTAGCCCTAAGTATATCAAAAGAAATAGGGACAAATTTCAATTTTAATTTGGCACTAATAGCCTTCTGTGGAAGTGATCTTTGTTCCTCCACATGCAGTTTGTCCTTTAGGATGAATGTGCTCACAATATCCACTTGATTGAAGCACTGTCTAGAAGTTAATCAAATTGGACTGTGATTTTTGTGTCTGCATTTTGTAGTCTTTCAATTACTTGATTGTTTCTTCTGTTGTCTAATTGCCTTAATTTCTTAAGGTAGCATTCAAAAGAGAAAAGTTGAATCTGAGGTTCTTTTGGACCTATCATCACATTGCTACAACGTGAAGATTCAACAAGAGAATCTGGCACAGAGTCAATGAAGCACTTACAGCACTTCCCTACCTGTGGAGATTTGAGATACATATGGAGCCATACGTACTTTTTTTTTTACTGTATAAGACAAAGTCTGCCCATTTTCTTAACATATCCTAACAAAAACTACTGTAGACCTACAGGTCATCTGTATTCTAGGATATGAGCCTATTTAAAGAGATGTTTACATGCAGAACCAATACATACCAGATCGTATGCGAGATGGACTTCAAATGAGTCTTCACCTCAAGTGCAGCATGTGGCTGATTTACAGCACAAAATAGCAGGTCCCATTTTGTGAAGTATAGCTTTCCAGAGCTTCCACCAACCCTGTTGCTTATGTGCTTTTCCCTGACAACACGGCCCATGAGAAAAAAATTGGGGTTTCTTAGTCTGAGGAGAGTAGTCTTCAGATACTTAGGGGGATGCACCATCTTCATCTCTACAGTAAATAAAAATATAATAATGTATTTAATTTGCAGGAATCAAGGTAAGTTAGTCATTAGCACAACTCTACAAGCGAGGCTAACAAAGCTCTGGAAAGACTTGTTTGGGAGGCTGTGACATCTCTGAAGACATGAGAACAGGCTAGATACAGTTCTGCCAGGGATGGTTCAGAACAGCAGGTCCTGCTGTGGGGCAGAGSATTAGACAGGATGGCCCTGGAGTTTTTTTCCTATTTTCTAAGACTTTTCATCTCATGCTTCCATAAACAGATGTTCYAGGCAACATAAAAGTATCTGAGTTACTTCTGCTGCATCCTGATTTACTTCATACCACCAGCGTGGAAAAAAGTTGAGATGAAACTTCACAAATTTGTTTTGCTAATCAACTGCTCATCTGGTGTCTCACTTCTACAAAACAGTGCTTCAGGTGCGCTTTAAACTACACCTCCATCTTTTTTCTCCCCACTTCAACTATCAGTTACATGCAACTACTGCTGCTTTCAGGTCTGTGATGAAAGTATCAACAAGGTGGGAGCTTGCCAAGTGCTTACATCTCCTATCCGAAAGTTTTCTAGGAAAGAGAACTCTTGTCTGTCTTCAAATTCAGGAAAAAGCACTGTATTGGGTCAATCCACCACAAGCACACAGGAGGTTTAAATGGGAGAGATATTTTGAGAGTGTTCTTCAGATTTTCATTCATTTTAAAGAAATGGTGCAAATGATAGAGCGAACAAGTGTGCCGAGGTATGCCTGAGCATATTTTTCCTCAGAGCTTTGAAGATATGATGTGCAAGTGCTAAGCAAGGTTCCAGAAACTGCTGGCAACGTGCTGCAGTGTATTTATGTCCTTTGCATGGGCTTATTACCAATTTTGCGCATAACTTGTGACCTGCTGTTTCCCTTCATGGCAAGCAACCAAAGGGAATGTAGGTCCTGAATGAGAAACAATCCATTTTGCAAATGGATTTCAGAGCAGCTTTTACAGGCAGCAGGACTGCAAGTGTTAATGCGGTGAAGATGCCCAGGAAACATTCCCTGCTACATATTTTTGGGTGTTAAGTACTTTAAAAAAAAAAAGAGTCATTTTGGCTATCATTAGGTATGAGCCGGAATAAGATCRTTTCTGCCATGTTGCTAGACAGCACCCTAAAGCTATTCAGTGAGATTATCTGAATAACTGTGTCTTTAGAAAGCAGCTGTTCACCAGATGTTCTGCAACCCATACAGCCAACTTACAGGTAGTTATACTCCTTTATTTTTCAGCCACAAAAAAGATGGAGTACTGATAGGTTTGAARTCTGGCTTCAACTATCCTCTTAATATCACCTTCTATAGAAAAATAACGTCTACAGCATAGTATCCATAAATGGTCACATACAAACATGTATGTATGCTAAGTACTTTTAAATATGTTATGACGATGCCTTTCATGACATACTAGCTACTGTGAATATGGAACTGATTAATCTATGAAAACTCTCCTGTGATTCCAGAAATATCTGCCTACAACATTAGGATTCATTCTCTTAATTCTGTAAAAAACAACTTTGATGTGTGCATTTTTTACTATGCACTGCAACATATTTTATTACAAAATCCTAACAGAAAAAATACTGAAGACATGCAAGTTACCTGAACATTATTATATGGGCTTGTTTAAAGTAAATTAATGATTTATTAGCAATCACAAAAATTGTCAGAGCAATGATGCAGCACATAAAATTGAGAAGGGTGTTGTAGAAGACAGAAGCCTGACAGAGGTGGTGAGAGAGATGATTTTTCAGAAACAGCAGCTATTCACCATGACTAAGCCAAGAATACCTTACACAGGACAATTTATAAGGAGTGTATATCACGGTGGGTTAGGAAAACATATTTGTTTGCTGTGATTCAATTTTTCCCCTTATTTTAACTTCTCTTTCTTAAGATTATTGTTTTAAGTCTGAAATTTCAAAGTACATCTGCAATAAAAAGAAAGATCTGTAGCATCTAAAAAGAGGCATAAGAAGTTGAGCAGTTCCTAGAAAATGAAATAGGGAAATCCAGAAAGGATAACTAAAAGTCAGCTGGAGAGAGATATCTTGAATGACATCAGTGAATGAAATTGGCACTGGGCTGAAGCAGATACATGTAAGAGAAAGGCCCAAAGGGTGGTGATGAACTCGGATTGTTCATGGACACATTAGGGACATTTCTGCAAGAATATCTAGAGACCGTTCAGAGAAAAATACTACCCTTGTGGTGGGATGATGGATGACAAGGTGTCCAACTTCAGTAAGTCTTATGAGAAGTTTCTATGATAGGCTCCTCTTTCTCTCCATATGTTTTAGAACTGAGGAAAGAGAGTCTGACGCCAGCAGGCGAAATCAGGCTGGCTGAAGTTTCTAGTTCAGAAGTTTGCAAGGCAACCATGAAAACTATATACCTGATGAAATGCATGTTTACCATCAAGAATCCTGCAGGTGAAGCTAAGGGGAAAGATATATTGCAGTAGGTAAACCTGGTGTGGGAATTCAAGAAGAGCTCAGAAAATCTCTGGTCCATGCAAACTTTTAAAGTGCTGAGCATGGAAAAAGCTTTTGCTCTGAGGAATTCTTGGCTACCCACCTGGCACAGCCTGACATAGCTTGAATGGGGTGACTATAGGGCCTATTTCTCCATACTGCACATATGTAGCTGGGAATCCTTGAGCACCGTAGCCAGACTCTGTGTGTGGGTGTGTGTATTAATTTTTCCTAGAGCTCTGCAAGACCCAGGCATTTGGTAAAAGGTATTTGGGAGGAAAGGTATTTGACAAACATATTTGATGAATGAGCCCCTCATTTCTACCTTATCATTAATAGAATAACTATAGCAAGGCCCTTTGCGTGCAAGAAGGCTTTAGAATAAAACACAAGTATGGAAAGGCCAAAATTTGGCTCCAGGTGTGGTCCTTGTAGAGGAGTTAAAGGACAGCACATGGTATCAGGTATGCAGATACATGGGTTTATGGTTTTCCTCGGGACACCTTAAAAATGGAGCAGACCAACCTTCATCTTAATTACAGGCACAATATAAAAACATAAGGTAGTTGAATGGCTGTATGGCCAGATTTGGTCATGGTAGAAATAGGGAAGAATTCTGGCAGTAAAAAAACTATAATATTCATCCCACTGGAATGATATGATACTGCATCAACAACAGGATGAGCTGATAACACTGATGTGTGTGTGCGCATGCATTTGTGTCTACACACATGTACTTAAGCACCTGCTCTAAACAAAAGTCTGCTTTCTACTCACAATGCTAGACTTGCCTGATTAAAGTGGAACGGGAGGAAAGTATCAGGCATATGGACTTGTCACAGAAATTATATGCATTGGAAAATAACATGTTGTCACCAACTACTTACTGCCAAAAAAGAAAATATCATAATTTAAAGTGTGTGAAATATGAGATGTAAGGGGAAATCATGGACCTTATTCATGTAGAGCCCAACACAGGAAAACAGGCACATGTCCACATTTGCATCCTAGGTTTCATACAGGTCTGTTTTGCCAGTAGTCATGGAGTAAGGATTTGCCCTTCTGTTGATGAAGTTACATTCCAACCTCAAAACGGCAACTAACTTTATACCATGTATTAATTTCCTCACACAAAGGACAGGTAGCATAAAGTTGGATCGTCTGTGGATCCATTTGCCGTACCTCAGTTACCCTGTCTTCTTCGATGGTTTGTCTCAAGTGTACTTTCTTCCAGAGCTTCTGCCTGCAGTCAGTGTCAGTATTATCAAGACAAATAGGCATTTGTCTGTGAGGTACTAACATAGCAAAAATCAACTTGTATGTTTGTCAACAGTCTCTGCCATCCAAAGAGTTAAATTAACACTAGACATTGGCAGTATGGACAATCCTTGCTAAAAGAGCAAGTCTAGTCTAGGCAGTTCAGTTTCACAAAAGCCAGATTATAGCAGAGTAACTAAGAGGACATATATCTGTTTACTTGCAGAGGAGACTGCACTGAGATCATCCATCTGTTCTTTGAGGAAATCGCAAGGCCATTTTTCAGGGCAGTTATACAAATGTCGGAAAGCTAAATCCACTTTTACATTCATTTTCTGCTGTTGCTGTCAAAATAGCAGAAAAAGAACATTACAATATAGCTGCACATTTGGAAGTGTATATACACACTCTGAATTTTAGCATTCTTTTCGTTGGTATTTTTATTTCTTTGAGTGAGAGTTTTAATAACAGCATTAGAAGGATAGGATAGAGTTTGCTGAAGATTAACAATCCYCAGTCAGAGACTATCACAACACAACTGTAATTAAACAGGATTCCTGAAAAGCTCCCAGACATGTACTAGTCCCCAGACTTCAGGCACTCGAGGTTCTCTATATCCCTAGCGTAAAACCAGAAGACAGTGGAAGGCTTGCACTTGTTTTCTGCTCTGAACAGTAACGAATGAAACGACATTTTGTGAAGCCCCTGCTTCCTTTCACAGTGATTGCTGTTGCAAAGGCGCTTGGTATTTTTCTCTCCAGCTGGGCTCTGAGATGCAGACTGAATTTTTTCAGTCTTCTGTATTGCTACTACTGGAATGGGTGCATTGCATTGCGGCAGATGTGAAAACTGAGATGAGTCTAGGATACATGCATGGTGTAGATCAGGGACCGGTGGCTGGCCTTTGTTCTAGCAGTTGGGCAAAAGAAGCAACTCCAGATTTTGAGCCTGATCAAAGCTTGTCAAAGAAGCAGGTGCAGGCTGTAGTTCTACCTTCAGGACCCCTTTAGACATCCTCATGAGCATGATAATGCCTCGCCCCCAGCTTGTAACGAGGTAAACAACACCCATGTGCACACACCTATAGTAGGGGAGGTTATCAGGTGTCAAGCTTTAATGCAAGGAACACATATGCCCAAAATGTCATTATACCATGTATAACTAACAGTAAAAGTGTAATTAAACACTTGTGTTACCTGGATAACTTTTGGTGGTAACTAAAGCAACATGACAGAGGAATTATCATACAAAAAGAGGAAGCAGGTAAAATATTTCAACTTCCAAATTTTTATGTTATATATAGAAATAGATTGTCTTTTATGTGGCATTTAGCAGGAGGTTGAGGTGACAGCTTCCAGGCTGCACAGCCAAAAACAGATTGTACCAACAGAGCTTTTTCAAAACTCAAACTTGTTATGCCATTAAATACTGATGCAAAAGTACGCAAGGGACAACTGCAGTTCAGAAACACATGGTCCTTAGGGGTTAAGTTCCCTAATACTTGAGAAATGTGAATTTACAAGTGGTGTATGTGGACAATTTTAAGTTTGTATATCTAAGCAATTGTGGAAGAGAGGTGACAGATTTCCGGGGAAACACCTTCAGTGACAGGAGAGGAAGTGGCTCATGCCACTAACGTGGCCACAAATCACCAAATGGAGTCACATCACAGCACTGCTGTTCCAGAAACTCCTTCCATTTGCTGGTGCACTTCAGGTAATAACCCCAGCAACTTCATTACAAACAAGATTTACTAAAGGAGGAGATAGGAAATGATATAAAAACAAAGAATCTGCTTATAGGTCACAGCAAATTAGAGACCTGCATAATGCTCCCTTAGCTATGACAGAATAAAAAGAAACCCCACAAATTGTTTTAAAACCAGCAAAAAGTGCATGTGCATTTATGTTAAACATAGTTCATACTATGTTTATGTTCATCTTGCCATCTGCTCGTAACAGTCCTTCTTTCTACATATGGGACCTTGGAGGTCTTGAGATCAGTAAGATTTCCCTCTCCAATAACCAGCTCCTCTCTGGAAAGAGGGACTCCTTTTGTTTTTGTCAGTTCTTGGGCTGTTGCCCTTCTAGACAAAACCAGTCCAATAGTCTCAGCAGGAAATCACACCAGTGCTCTCAGAGCCAGTTGGTCTCCTATTATCCTATTCCTGTGGAATGGCTTATCTTGAGTCATTGTTTCCTTACAGCCTCTTTTTAGACTTAATCAATGTACTCATACAGTGACTACCCTATAACAAGGTCAGCAGCATATTTATACATTATTATGGTCCACTCAACATCCATCACAATAGTTAACTTGTCTGATTTCTGTCATTGTAGAGATGACAGAAGTTCATTTAGTAGTTCTTGCCTGAGGCCCATAACTTCTTGGCTGAACTAAAAAATATCTTTTAGAAAGATACTCAAAGCTTAAATAATTTTTGGAAAATATGATCAAATACTTCATAAAAACAAATGTGTAATGAGACAAAGAAATACCACCAGAAGATGAAAGACTGGGCAGCCTTTTTTCTTCAAGAGATGGGAACATAATATTTGAGACAATAAATAATATTAGAAAACAATTTTGACAACAAAGTAATAAAACGGATCAGGAAGAATACCCTGGAGATCATCTCAGTTGTATCTGGTTTCAACATCAATTCATGAGTGCACTGATGTCCTAAAGCTGCCCCTCCAAATAAGATGCAGTTCTGTGTAACCCAGCAATCCACCACATCCCCTCTCTGCTGATTAAATAGCTTAAAGACATTTATTTAGTCTCTCTAGCTTTCAGGATGAAAGGCCTTCTCCTCAAATATTCAAGGCTTGTAGATAGAGAAGGTTCAAGCTTTGTTCCATATACTAGCCTGGAATATCCTTGGCCAAGGACACCCTCAGAATAAAATMATCAGTGCAATGGGAAGAGCTAAAATGAGAAGGGACAGGATGAGGCTGCTTATATTCACAGTTCTTTAATTCAGGTCACAGTGTATTGTTCTTGCAATACAGGCCTGCAAGATAATGAAGAAAAAAAAAGGGAGAGGAAGGCAAAAGACAGTAACCTTCTGCTTGGTTTGCCAGCTTCATCCAGAGTGAATGAATAAAGGATATTCGGTGGGAGACTCCACCCTCAGCTATGGTTAAACGTACTAAGTGGCAGAGCTGGTTAGCATTTTGGTAAAATTAAGGTAATATTCATCCAAAAGCCAAAGAAGATCTTGAAGGCTGTCACAGGTAGGAAATACCCTTTATTGTGCATGGATATTTCTCCAGCTTTGTGCTTTCTGAAGCATCTAGCTCCCGAGATGTAAGGCTGCTTTTTTTGCCATTACAGCAGTAAGAAAGCCTTCAATCCCCTCTGGCAGCCATGGAAACACAGTGAGAAGAAGCACCCTCCTCCCCGAGAGATGTTCCTTGGGTCATATGAAAGAGGTGGACACCACCTGTGAGAGCCACGATCTGAAAAGCCCAATCCTAAACTTAACGGCTAGGAGGAGAGATCAGAAGTCAGCAGGTTGTTACCAACTTGGTAATAAGTAGTATGTTTTGGGCAGTCAGTGTGGTCAAAGGCAGGTGAGACGGCATCAGGACTCCCAGTCTGGTGGTCAGAGGTGCTGATTTTCTGTTCAGATTATTTTGAGCGAGTGTGCAGATAGAATGAAAAGTACAAAAGCAATCAGCTWATGAGCCAATTTATTAAACCCTGCCCCAAAACTGGATGCAGACCGGGTTGCCTAGCTTGCCCAGAAGCCAAGGAATCCACTTTCCCTCAAGCATTTCAAACTGCAGAAATACTCATCCGGAAAATTCAGTAACAGAAAGGGCTTTCAAAGCAAGCAGTAGAGTCAAGAGAGAGCTCGCAGCCTGGCAAGAAGCCAGAATGGGTGCCATGCTCCTCCCTCCCCAGAGAGGTGGACGTGTGAGCTGGCTGACATCCTGTGCGCGCTTCCCACCTACTGCACCCATGTCCCCACGAGAAGATGCTTTTTCTCTTCCAGTTGAAGCCAAGACATGCCGATTACCTCTGCCAGCAGCCAAAAGCTAGGGAATAGTAAGAGAAGGGAGGGAGGGAGGGAGCAATAAAACCCGGGAGATGACAGAAGGAGGGGCGGGAGCAGAGAGCTTGGGTTCGCTTAGATAACGAGTGATCGGGCTTGGGAGCACTTTGGCTGCTGCTAGGTTAGCTCCCTGCCCTCCGTGACTGTAGTTCAGGCGAGCAATACAGGTCTTGATTCAGATTTCTTGTCTGGGGCTTTGGAGCAAGGGGTCTACACCTGACCAAACTCTCAGTGGAAAACCAAAGAAGGCAGGAGGGAGCCACAGCTGCCTACGGCAATCGCAGGTCACCGGCTGGAGCAGGATTCCCAGCCACCATTTTACATTTCTCAGACTTTTCAGAGTAGATTAAAATATTATCCTAGGGTTTCCTTAGGTGGCTAGAAAAGTAGGATGTCTGAAGAGATTTCCAGATTACTAGGAAAAGGATTTGTAGGATTCTAAATTTCTAGGAGAAGGAGGCTTCTCTAGACTAATCTAGCCTACCCAAAATGGCTAGATCTCTACATCATGAGAAGAAAAATTCCAAAAGGCTTGTCTCATCCCTTTTATAGATTATTTACAAATAAAGGGATTACCAATGGAATAAGAATACTAATGAGAGGTCTTACTGAAGTACTGTTATGAACAAGTGCTAAAAATAAAAACATTTTGTATTAAATGTGAAATATTGGAAGTTAAATTCTAGGATATGAATCAGGTAGGTATAGAGCTCAAACATGAGGACTTCATCTTGTCCGGAGTTCCCTGGGCAGAGGAATGAGATCAGTGGCCTTCCCTAGTACACATGAATTTCTGCATGGGCAAAGCTGGGCTATACCCCAGAGGTTGGGTCCAACAGGGTGCTCTCTCATTCAGTGCACAGAAGGAAAACTTTACCTCGGTGATAAGCTCTGCAGTGGCATTTTTCAAGCGAAGGCAAGAGCGTCAAGTTTTAATTGGCTGCACCAGCACAGTGCAGCTCTAACTGATACAGGACTGGTACACAGAAATAGAAACTTGCTTTTAGCAAGATTTTAACCATGCTGCCTTCTGTCAGCAAGTAAGGAACATTAAAAACAATTCTACCGTTCTGCGAGGACACACTGATACTCCATGCATCTTTTAAGCTTTTACTTCTCCCTCTAATTCACCTTCTCCTCAAGTCAATAGGGTCACAAAATGCACGAATCTAACTGGCAGGCTTGCAAATTGACTGGACTGAAAAATGGGTAGTTACAGCGTTTATGATAGACAGTATGTATGTGGAGCCATGTTCAGAAAAAGTGCACTGTGATTACTGACATTTTTACAATTTTACATTTTGCCCAATAAATCTCATAGTAGATAAGTACAGGGAATTTGTTCAAGAACCTTGCCATGTTCATTATTTACAACTATGATTTTTTTGGATGTTCGCTGTAACAGAATCCCTGTTTGCCTCTAACACTTTCTATCTTTTGTTTCTAACTTTTGAGCCTTTTAATGACAGATAAAAATATATTAAATCACTGTGATCATAACCAGCTTATATATGCAGGGAGAACAGCTCCATGTAATATTTTTTTTGGTATTTAAGTCTGAAAAATGTGAAAGAGGAAAAAAAGTGACACACAAAATTTAGAGAGAAAACTGTGAATGAAAACTTGGAGTTCTGAGAGAGCTGTTGATTAGATAATTGGGTTTCCTGATTTTCCAATGAGGAAAGAAGATAACTTTGGCTAAAAGCCCATCTTTTTTTTTGGCGGTAAAGTGAAATCTGTAAGGTGGTAAATGTCAAATGAAAAAAAAAGATGATGGCAGAAACAGAAATTATGACTGGCAGAGCTACGAATGTTAAGAAGAAATTTGCATATACTAGACATTAATCCTTGCAATAGGATAGCTCATTAGCAGTAAAACTGTTAATGCGGGAATGTTGATGGAGAAAAGACAGAAGCATGGCATTAATATTTCTGTTCTACATTTGAAAAGAAGCAGAACGAGATACTCATTTCATAAGAGAAAAGCAAGTTTTTAACCACTCTGCTAAGCAGTATTCAGTAAGGGAGAAACTATGAGAAAATCATCAGGCCTGAATATCTTGAATGCAAAAGTCCTGAAATTTTTTGCTGGGGGATCTTTAGTCCAGGGGAATGAACTTTTAATAATACTTTGAATACCAGCAGGATTCCAGAATGCAAACACTGTGCAGGATCAGGGAGGGCGAGGGGGATAACCCAGTGGAGTACAGCAGGCTCCTGTTAATCCCCCCAAAATAAATGGAAAAATTAATATGGTATTGCCCCAACTGGAGGTATTCAAGGACAGTGATATAATTAATGTGTGCTTTTTTCTAGGAAATAAGTTCATTTAAACAAACTACAGATCATTACTAGATGAGAAAACAAGATTGCATTATACAAGTAATGAAGCAGATATAATCTACATTAGGCATTCTGGAAGGGATTTAACTCTTTAAAATGCATTCCATTTCATTTTAATACAAATGGATGCTATAAAGCATCAACAGAGCACTTCAAATGCATTAAGAACTGGCTTTCTGTAGTGCCATATTCCAACAGACTAGGATATCAATGCAGCAGCGATTGCCACGTTAGTGGCAAAGCCAACACATGGATCTACATGTGACAGGAAAGGATTAAAATAGCAGAGCTATATCTGTGACCAGTTGTATCTAGAGCCACCGTCCTACCCACTTCGCATGTGGACCCTGCAATATTCCCTACTACATCAGGTAAAGGTGCTGTTGTAATCTGCAAGTGGATTGAACCATCCTGTCACGGCTCCACATCCCGTAACTGTTTTCCTAGGCTCTTCTGGTACAATGAGGGTGGCTGTAGTTACTTGATTTTCGGCTATCAGGCAAAGCAAATGCATTATCAAATTTTTTAAGTCAAGGCAAGAACTATCTCTGTCTTTCTTACCTATACAGTGCCAAGCCCCACGTGCCATTGATGCCTGTTTACAAAGGTGTTTTTATGCATGCAGATCATCTGCTGGCACTTCTCAGAGGTTGAATAGGCGCAAAGAACAATATTCATTTATGCTAAGCGCTAATTACCTGTTCTGAGCTGGACTTGTCATGCTCTGAAGGCACTAGTTAAGCCCTTCCTTCAGGCACACATTCTCTGCTTTCCTCAGGTTTTTGGGAGCTACTCACATACACCCACAGCAAAATTTGGTCATCTGCTTGTCCCTGGCCAAAATATGGTCTGCAGCATAAACAGAGAAAGTGCCACTCACTGACAGCTGCCTTTCAGCTTCATAAAGCCTTGCCTAAGCGCTCTAGCTTGTCTCTACTGGGTGCACCTCCAGGTGATGTCTGGACAATTTGAGATGTCCTGCCACCTGTGTGAGGTGTGGCATCAGCTCTGCTTTTCAGAAGCCTCCTTGATGAGAAGTTCATCAAATGTGCAGTCCCTGGGAGAGTTTTCAGGTCCTTCTTCTAGAATTATTGGGTTTGGTCAGGCTGGGTTTGGTTTGTTCGTTTTTTCATCTCAGCTGTGCTGTATGAACACCTGGGCAAACAGTTATGTGCTCAAATAGTCATTGGCATATTGTATTGAGATGCAACTGGTCTACAATTAAATACTATACCCCTTGTTTACACACACAATGAAATCGTAGCAGTTGTGACTACTCCAACTGACAGGTCAGCAGTAATCAGTCCATTATTATTTAAAAGACATACATTTTAGATGGCAGGGATATTTTGTAGCCTTATACACAAACTTTAAAACTTCAGAGGTGACAGATAGAGAATACTATCATCATTCAAAAAAAAAAAAGTCTCCAAAGTCTCATGGTCTACTTCAACTCCAATTACCCTCTGGGCATAACTAGATTCAAGAGGTTTATCACAGCCAGAAACTTCAGCCAAAAGTTCTTTCCAAAGCTGTGGATAATGTCATTTCTGCCAAGTATAAGTAAAGACTTTGAAAACACATGCCACAAGGCAGTTATTCTGCAACCACAGTCCTCTCAATTAAGAGACCTGAATTGGTTGGTTGCAACATTCGAAATGTTGACAGGGCTGCTCTTAAGGATCATGTATTTTTTAAGAAGTCATTTGCTGTTATGTGCTACAAAGTCAAAACATCTCAGAAAAGGATCTATAGTGGAAAATCCACTTAAGAATAATGTAGGCTTTAATGACAGCCAGAAATTTTCTCAAGATTGCATTCACATTTTATAATGAGAACAAGCAAAGATTGCCTCTTTTCCTCGTTGCTGTAGCAAAGTGCCATTTTATACTGTAGTCATACTGAATGCAAGCATCCTTCAGTCTGATTCAAAACTGGGGTCTCGATAAGTAACCATGACTAAGTGTTATATAAACAATTCTGTATCTAATGGTACTACAGTCTACTCTGAAATGCATTTACAGCTCCAATACACAAAGATGTCTAATGTGGTTCAAAGCAGAAGGAAGAAATTCTCTTCTCCATCAGTTTGTGCTGTAAGGTCAAATTTCAACTTAAACCTGTAGCTCATAAAAGTGTAAGAAAATCTTATGATATCAGAATAAAGGAGTAGTAATTGAAACTCAAATTCTGTTTTCTGCTTATCTGCCAAGTCAACAGAGCTGAGTAGATATAATTGCCTACAAAATTTAATCCATCACCTATTCAAAAATTATACATCCATTTACATAGTCCAAAAACATTGTCAGAGCAATCTGTTTTAAACTCGCTTTTTCTGAGAGAGTTCTTGAACTCTTACCATGAGTAAGGGTATTAGCAGTAGCATCTTATACTCTTTTTGAAGCACTGGTGTTACCTATAATTTTCCATATTGTCTCTGTCTAAATGAAGAGATGACTTACAGAAGTCTTTGGCTCACTTGATTTTGCTTCTGGATTTCAACAGCTGCAGTCTAGTGAACACAGACTTCTAAATTTGACCTTGTTTCTTCCAACTTCAGTTTTTCTAGGTCTCAAATTCCCAGTGAAGATATGTCAATAAGCAAACTGTGTATAATAAGTAATTATTCCTTTACATGAGCAATTCATATTCCATTATGTCCTTATGTCAAGATTGGCTTGGCTTTCCAATCTATCACGTCCATAACTTGACAGAAAGTGAATTTTCTGTCCCATTAATACCTTTGAGGTATTAGAACAGTCCCAGGGTCTTAACTAGTAAAAAGAAAGTAAAAAGCTTCAAACCTTTTGAAAATTGAAATCTKGATTTTGATTTTTTCCAGATTCTTAACACTTTCTTTTCTATTTATCAGAATTTCAAAACTAATCTATTTTTTGAACCTTAAAAATGTAAATTTAGTTTGAAAACATAGAATCAGATTTTTAAAACTCTCTTCTTTTTTTCCAGGAGGGTCACCAAGACTGACTATCTTTCCAAACAGTGCTGGTTTTAGTTTCCTCATCAAGAAATTCCAAATCAGTTCTAGTTACTTCGATTTCCCAGACTGGATTCCATAATGACACCACCCTCCCTGCCGCCCCCCCCAGTTTTTTATCTGAGTTTTCTGATGACTTTTACATTCAAGTTCTCCTTTTCAAAGTCTCTACATTTGTCTGTGCCAGTAATCATAGAACCTAGTCAGAAAATTTTCTGCATCAAACAGAAAAGAGCATCAGCTTATTTATCTTCCTCACTTGCTAGCAGCAGTTTCTGTATTAGATATTAAGCTAACATTAGAAAATGGGGCCCCAATGGGCCTGTATGCGATTACTTATTTCTGGATCCCAGGAAGGAAGCACAGAAAGGGAGCACAGCAATATTAGTTGGGAAATTGCGTGTCGTCAGGGGTCTGCTCCGAGGGGTCTGTTCTTACGCCTGGGTCAGCACTCTGGCGTCAGAGACCACACAAGGAAATTTATAGATCATGTGCAACGAATTCCTGGAACCTATTGCCAAAAAAAAATTAACAGAAATAAAAACATAGGACGATGAGTAACTGGAACCTTTAAGCTGATCAAAGAGAAAGCCAACCACTACCTACCTGGAGTTAGAAACATTTCTCAAGGACTTTTATTCTCTTCATACTCTGACTTTGCAAGAAAACTACCCCTGAATACTGTAAAGGTGGCAATGTTGTCAGGAACAACATACCTTCTGTAAAGCTTTTTTAGAGTTTCCTGCAAATTGTGGTCCTTATATGCAGAAGACATATACATTTTCTGTGTTGCAGTAAGCCAGCTTTCTCTCCACAATTACACCCCTTTCACTGCCAAGGAGAAAGTTGAGCTGCTAACAGTCTGACTGGGGAGACCACAGTGCTGTTTGACTCTCATCTTCCTATTTCCTCTGATCAGTTTTGGCAGCTGGGGATGAATTGCATTAAACTTTGCCTGTATCTGCTGACCCAGACGGTTTATTAAGAGAGAATAACTTCATCAGGGTGGACAAAGAGTGACTGGCAAAGGAGAAAACACTCCCAAGTTTAACCAAAGGTTCTGTCAGTGGTATTTGTGAGATCCCTGACTACAAGGGGAGCGACCAACTGCACATTTCATTGAGCGTTCAGAACCACCAACATAATCCTACTCTAATTTCTGCATGCTTAGGGGAGATACACATTTGCAAAATCCTCCCAGCTGATGACTGAAATACTTCTTACCAAGGTCTTGTGCAACACAAAGCACAGTGCAGCCATCACCACAATATTCAACCCCCCTTGAGACGAGAGGGCTCTCTGTGCTTTCTTGCTGGGTTGAAAGACTCTTTGGTATCTTGTCTGCAGCCTCCAACTTGTTCTGGTCCTTGCCCTCATCAATTCAAGTAGCACTGTATCAATTTTTTTAGCTATCCTAAGGGTACAGAATGTTACCTGAAGGAGCCCTAAGGCTGTGAGGAAAAGGGAAGAGTACTCTTTACCAAGGAGAATTGCTGGCCATTTCTGTGCCCGCTGCTGCTTTAATATAGATGTTGAAAACAGGAGAGTGACAGGCCACAAAACTGATGATGCTCACCCCAGCAAGAGTCCTGTACACTGATTCCAGAGGCTGAGGAATCCAGGCTCCTTCTGCTAAAGACAGAGGTGCAACACCAGCTGAACCACAGCTTACCCCAGGTACCCCAGTCAGGATTTTACTACCGCCCAACAAGAGGTGATGCCCTTGCTGCCACGCACTGTAGTCATTTGTGATTGTCTGAAGGCAGCGAGGCCCAGAATGGCTCCTTTCTGTGACCCTTGCCTCATTGATGTTGCATTTATAATTTTGGTGCTCACTGCAAGAAAGAAATCTGGGAAATTACCAAACTCGTTTAAAACAGATTTCAGATAGCCTGCTTAAGGCAAATCCACTTAACACTCAGGAAATGTACGATGTCCCCTTTCTTATCCTCTCTCTTTGTACACATTGCCTTTCTCTCCTTATAGTCACACAGGTCATAATCCATCCCCTTCTTGTTTTCATATGGTTTAATTAATACACAACTTCTCTAAAAGTCAGTCTTTCTACCTTGCACATTCAGCTAAACATCCTCTTCCCAGCCTTCAACCTTACTACTGCATCTGGGCTTCACTTAGTCCAACACTTGAAGTGTTGCTGCTAAAATGATTCTTTTTGGTTTTCTTCGCTGGCTTCACCTGTATATCAAAATAAGAATCTTGTCTTTGCCATTAAGGCTTTCCCTCGCTTATACTTACCCTGTACTGCTGATTGGGATATTGATGTTGCTTTCCTTTTTGTTACCCAAATCAGTTCATTCTTTCTCCCCCAGTCTCCTTTCTGCAGGGAGGAGCCCTCTTTGATGGAGTCTTGAGTTTTCACATGTGCCTTGGTATTACCCTTTACTGGGACCTTGTGAGCTTATGATACCTAAACACATAAGAAGTTGTGATTGTAGAAGTGAACACTAAGACCGTGTAAGAAACAGGTAACAAACTGCTGATCATTCTTCAGGGGATCCTCATCCCAGTGTACTAGGTCTTCTGCCTCATCGCTGGTTGGAGAGCTCACGCTCTGAAAGATATGAAGAGCAATAAGCCTTGCTACTGTCTGACACTGTCAATCTCACCTACCAATAAATACTTTGCACAAGTTAAACCACTCATATAACCATCTCATTGCCATTCCACCTTGCAAAAATATGCTCAGAAGTCAAAATAACAAGTTAGCAGATTACAAAATCTACTTGCATATTCAAAAATCCACTTGTGATGTGCTATAAGCACAAATATGCACACAGATGCACTCACTGCAGACAATTTACACAACGTTGCTGAGAGGTATTTGAAAATACAAATATTTAGCTTTTGCATACCTTAATGTAAAGCCCACCCTCAGATTAACTAATATCAAGTAATCACAACTTTATGAATGCCTTGATTACCTTTAGAAAGATTTATAGCACATTATTGAAGAATAAGCAATTAACACATCATTCTATATGCCAACCAACTCATTCCCACCATAGGAAAGGAAAAAAACCTAAAGATGGTGTAAGTTAACATTGCATGGAGGGTGCAGGTTTGGAGAAGGAGCATTAAGCAAATTTGCATGGCAAGAAGCTTCTTATACCAGTAGTTCTTAAGACCAGCCTTAAACTTACCTTCTAGTAATCCATCTACTGCTGTTTGTCTGTAAAGATGTGGTAAAGAATTTTGTCACAATGATAGAGTTTCTACTAAAATTTTATTTTCCTATAAGGAAATTCAATGGTCGTCATGTTCCATAGTAAAAAAAAAAAAAAAAAAATTATTGCAATTGACTGCTTCAGGTTGCTTTGTTTTCAGACTGTAGTGTTTTGGCTTCTAAAAAGATGTAGAATTTCCAGACTATATAATTTTGGATGCTAGCTATGTTTCGTCCCACATGCTTGTAATCTGAACACATTTGAGATAATTTCTCTGGAAACAAGGATTCACTCTTGGTTTTCAAGCTCTAGTGTGCTATCTGTTCTTGAAAGAGAATTCCCCAGTGAAACTGGTGAGGTTAAAATGACTTAGGGCCTTTTTGTCAGGGAAACAATTCCATTTTCCATCAAGTTTAACATTCTAATAGTTATCTTTGGGGGCTTGATTTAACATCACTGAAGTCCACCAGGCTCTTTCCACTGCTCACAGAGCCAATAGCATCAAATTTTCATTTGGCTTTGGTCACTACTGCCTGATACTCAATATACTTTCTTTATCATTATACTCACGGCTAGCTTTATATAGATCATCACTGTTGACACTTTGATAATTTACATTTTTATTTATTAACCTGCACAGCTATTTTTCCCTATAATTAATGCAGCATACTTGTGAGGTGTTCCAGACAAACCTATGTGAAGGCAGGCTACTTCACGTTCAAATAGGTATCTTGGCATTTTGCAAGAAGAGGTTTCTTTCTTTCTTGACTTTGCTATGAGGTCAATAATTTTCCATAAGTTTATGTGGGGAAAAAGTTTGTTGAGACGATATCCAGGGCCTCTTTTTAACAATAATTTTCCTTTGCTATATCTTGCCAAGATTATTTAAGCCTCCCAGTGCATATTTATAGGAAGTTTGGACAAGGATGGAAGGAGGATTCATTTTTTTGAGCTCTCGTTCAAGAGTCTGAATATTTCATTGCTTTATTAAAAAGAAGAATTTTCACCCTGCTGTAGCTTTTGGATACCTGCACGAAATGTGTTTTCACAGGTTACTCCAAGGTTTTTAGTACAAACATTTATATCCAAATGCAGTCACGGCACATGCCAAACAAATTCCCGCACCTTTGCGGTGATGGATACACTCCAGAGCCTTTGCCACCTGTCAGCCCCTCACCTGAGCCCTGCCTGGCTCTGGAAGGGCTTTGTGCTTCCCGCACCAGGCAGAAGATTTCAAACCACTGCTGTTAAGCAAACACGGGGCTCTTCCAAGACAGGCTTGGCTAATGTTGTCTTGAGACAGATCCAGGACACTGTTTACGGGAGGCTACGACATGGCTTTGACCTCACCTTTGCCTTCAAGTTTGCCCAGTTTCAAGTGCCGTTGGATTTCACTGATATTTTCTTTTTCTTTGTTGCTTGTTAACTGCAGGTCTTCTTGTATTACCTTAAGTACGGATAAACAAAGGAAAATATATATAAAAGTTAAGACTAGTCATTTTGTCTGTTGTCTAGGCAGAGAGATCGAACACTCACCAAGAGAGGGCTATAAACTTATTTGTAAGATTTTAACATACGCTTAAAGCGTTTCTTGTCATCTTTACAGAAATAATGGCGCAGGATGTGTCCGATGATCCTGGGAGTCCCATTTGGGACACCGAAAGGGTCTCACTCTCCCCAGTGCTGGTACGTGTCTTCTGTACATTGACATGCTCCATAGTGTTTTCCAGATAGAGCCAGATAAATAATAAATGAAAGGCTCTTGACTTGGCTCAAGCAAGGGAGCAAGCTTGGTGGAGCAGTGGGAGAGGGGTGGGTGCTGGGGAGGAGAACAGCCCCCTCTGACTCCCGGGAACTGAAAAGCAATACTATTCAGCAGAGTATGTCCGCAGAGGGGTGAGCCCTGCTCAAAAATCATTCAGGAAAAGCTGGGAAGAGAGGCCCTCATTGGCATGACACCTCACGTAGACTGTGTTCCTTTCGGGATTTCCCAGCAGAGGTCCGTCTCATCAGATAGTTGACTAATGGAGTACAGCCGTCATTCTTCATTTCCTGCAAAGAAACTCGCAAGAAGTAAAGATTCAAGAACAGTCCTCTCCCTTTTCCAAACTGCATTCCCATCAGAAAACTTGGAGAAGTTATAATAGGAAAAAAATGTATTTTTTTCTTTAGTTGTGTGTTCTCAAACTGTTCTGAAGGGTCTATAAACCAGGGCATGCAGCTGTGCAATGGATAATCTGCATACTTACTCGTTCCCTGACTACAGGCCAGAGGCTTCTCCGTGACAACATATGAGTTCTGACTGGGCACCAGGTCTGAAAAATATATGTACGCATTGTCATTGCACATCTGGAATTTAGAATTGCTAATGGATATGCTGTGATAGAAAAGAAAAGTGTCTGGCCAATAAACTTGGTTTATATATTTATTTTAAAAAGCATTACCACATTTCTGGCTAGTAGCCTTTCATCCTCTAGACTTTACACCAGTGCATGTGGAATGCTAAGCAGCTCTTTCAGGGATGCAGCCATATCCCAAAAGGCACCTTTTTTATTTGAAATAACTTTAAAAACTAATTAAAAAGGAGGAAGGTGGCGCTTTTCCCTATGGAGGCTTACATACCTAACATTTTATATATATMCTACAATCTCAGAAACCATAGGTGAAAATTCTCTCTCTGACTCTCGGTTAACCTACTTTATCTTCCAGGATGCTGCTATAAACATGCGTAGCTGTCTTTGAATAGTGTATTTTGACCTTATTACGCGTGCAACTCTAAAGGGCAATTACTTGCGAGTAGCTTGTTGCAGGACTGGCAGTGGAAATCTGAGCACTTGGAGTTTCTACATGTCACTTTGACCCCCCTCCTCATCGTAGTCACCGGACCTGTGGGCAGAGTAGATGCAAGAGCCCCCGTGCTACGGCTCACCCTCCGTAGGGCCGGGGATGTCCCGTTTGTCAACTCGGTCTCTCTCAAGTGCTGGGAAATTGCAAGAAAAGAAAGAATCGGACACCAGCAAATAGAGAAAACTGCAAGACCACTGCCTGTCCAGGCACATTCATAGGTGGCCACCAGAAAATTACATACCACGGTGATGCATGAAATGTATTTCAGCCAAGTTAAAGGCATGTCTCGTTTACTGGCCACCTTTACAGTTACGAAGCCCTGGGAGACACGGCGAGTGTTTCATGTCTTGATGCAGAGGCACTCTGAAATGCTCCCCTGCACAAAAGTAGTCTTTCATTTTATTTATATTTGCTTCTATAAATCTCATACCTTTATGCAACGTGCTCTGTGCACAGAGTATTTTTAAGACAGGAACCGACTCCGAGACAATGGCAGCAAGCAGTAACCCTGTATAACATACAGGGTTACTGCTTGCTGTCATTGGCTCGCAGTGAGGATTTGTAGGGCTGGATTACTCAAATCCTTGAGGACCAGAGACACATTTTCATTTTCTTCACTCAAGATTAGGAATTAGGCTCAAACTGTGAAACAAGGGGTAAAAGATCAGCTTTTTATGATCAGACCACCCAGATGGTTTAACGGCAGCTGTTTTGTCATCCACATAGTGGCTTTGCAGGTACTTAGAGGATATGGGAAAACCAACCCATGACCCCCCCTTCCCACCCATTTCCCACCAGAGCTCCCATGATTGGCCTCATCAACAAAACCAGAACCAGCCCAGTCAGTGCTTTATAAAGCTTTATTGCAAGATGTGTTTACATAATGCTGTAGAGGTGAGCTTTTTAACTACTTATATCAAGAAATTTTGGACACAGGTCTGCGGTCGGTTTTCCATATTGACCCTGCATGGCACAGGAAAAAAAAAGTGTGATTGCATCTTTCCAGACAGTAAAGTGGGGAGAGTGGGGGGAGAAGTGGCAGATGAAGGGTGTGTTAAAAAGAAAATCCCCCTGGTTTACACTAAATGTGACAAAGCTTCTGAAGGATCAATATAAACGGTAGGTGAGCTTCGTGTGTAATAAAATTTTAAAGAGTAATTCAAGTTCTTTATGAAATAAAACTGAGAAACAAAAAATGCAGTTTCATGGACAATTAAATTTAACATAAAACAAATTTACCTAAAATGAGAAAAGAACAAACAAAAACAAAAACTCAACCAAAAGGACCTGTAGATAATACCTCTGACCATGCATCGCTTGGTTTTTAAATTACAATTCACAGAAGAACACTGCTGGAAAGCCTATTTTACACTATGCTACACAGAACACGAAAAAACATGAGTAGTGACATTTACACAATTTTACAGTATTTCTCCTTCGTCTAAGAAACACGTCCTTTTCTACTTTACATTTTTTTACAATTCCCAGCTCACAAAAATGGACACTATATGCGCAGACAGTCTTTAAAAAGGAGAAATGCACCCAATGCTACAAATAAACCTTTTCTTTCACAGAAGCCTCTGCATTAGATAGTGATTAAACAAAATATCTCTATCTGCCACTCAATGTGAAATGGACTAATTAGAAATAACTTTGATTTTTTTTTGAGTAAACATAAAACTACACAACATCTCTGAAACTCCTTGAATTGCTTGCTATGTAACTATTAAACTGCTTGCCAAAACCCTCTTGGGGTTGCATCTGAAATGCCAATTGAGCCAGTTGCTGCCCCAGTCGAAAAAAAGGAAGGTAGGCCTTCCATGTTGTTCAAGTGTTTGCAAATCATTTTCAACAATTACCCATAACCAAACATTTTCTCTTTCAAAAATGCTTCAGTTTATTTTCTTTCAGAGCCTGTAAGTACCTGGCAGTCTTCCCTGYGGGGAAACATCAACAGTCGTAGTCCTCGCAGCTTAGGCAAGCGTTTCTTGCATCCCGATGCTGGAAACGCAGAGCCATCATCCGAACACGGCACAGGGTCAGGCTGTTTGCCTACGCACGCACGCACAACCCGCCTCGAAGATAACAAGAGTTATCGTGCAGTACATGTATAGTGAGCGTACAGGAGTGAAAAAGAGAGAGGAATAGGCTCGTGCTTCTGTCTGGCACCGCGTCCCTTCACATCCTTTAGATAACGGCAGGTAGCCTGTACGCCTGCCTATGAGTTGTAGTGGGAGGATAAAGGGTGTGAAACTGGTAGATTGCCACCGTGTCCCCATTTCATCTCAGTGAAACCAAAGCATTGTAAACCCAATAACCACACAGCATACACACACCTGAATCCAGACTACTACCATCGGTCAAACGGTTTCTAAAGCATTTTGGATAGACACTTGCTGTTGTTACACTACTGGGAACGCCGGTGTAGAGCAGATGCCTGACAAAAGGAACCATTTACTGCACCTACAGTGGCATCGTGCCCCTTAGGTTTGCTGTAGATGTTGCAGTCCTCAACTTATGACTCTTCAATGGCTTTTTGTGTTCACCAGGGTATGTTCAGAGCATAGCAGACCGGGCATTTAAGGCGCTGTCCTGCCACGTTATCCAGTACCTTGAGGGGGAATGGAGCACCTTGCAGGAAGCCCTTGCTGTTCAGTCACATCAAGACTCTGACTCCAAATTTCTGTTCAATCGGGGCATGAACTCTTGTCTAGACATTCACATGTGACCTTCTATTAAGCTAAAGCCAAAGTCTTGTCTACCTACAAATCTGATGCCTTATTTTGCTGACAGAGTCAATCAGTACAGACATTTACAATAAAAGGGGGTCAAAAGAGAAAAAGAAATGTATTTTGAAAACTGCTTTTGATGCTGTTACCAGTATTTATCGGAACAAGAAAGACCCTCATTAAAACCCCATTTTTTTGTTGATTTTGGATTATGGACAGGGATCTATCAAACAGAAGGGTCACACATAGCAGCCAAGGGGCTATAAACATCTGGAATCCATGAGCCTGATGCCTGGCCTCACTGAAAGGTGAAGAGTGATGAATTTAATTTTTGTGAGGGATCTTTCACTCTCGATTGTGGCACACAGCATTCCCTGAGGGTGTTTCTTCACCGCAGCCACATAACTGCTACTGAAAGTTATCCCTCAGTTGGGAGCAAGGGAATACAAAGTATTGGTATGCAGTCTGCTTTTAAACACCAAGGGAGATGAAAGGAAATTAGGATAGCTTCCCTTTCGCGGCCATTTCATATGCTAAAGTTTACCTCAGCATCCAAATCAGGAAGGCATTATAGTGGTAGACAGACAGACAAGTTATTGGCAGCAGACGGGTGCTGAAATGAACGCCAGCAGCAACTCTGAGAGCTTGGTGGAGATACAAAACTCTGGGCACTACATTTGCAGCTGAGTGGTACTATGAGAAAGAGAAGAGAGGTAGTTATCATGGCTGTAAGTGTTTAAAAACAGCCTTCATGGATCTCTAAGTGAGAAATGGGAACGTGTTACTACGTCGCGTTTCCAAGACCTTTATATTTGTCACAAAAACAATCCATATCTCACACACATTTTAAAACAACTGTTACATCCTTATGGTGGGCTCTTTTGATGACGCAGGGGCAGGCAGCAACTCAAAACCTGAAGGTTACAACCTGATTAGACAGACAGACAGGGGCATGCAAATATAACCAATTCCTCCATTTCATCTGGAATCCACTAGTTAGATGAAGGGGAACAAATGTTATTCCCACAGTCAGGACATGCTAGCAGACTCTGGAGGAAATACTGCCACCTTACAGATGAGCACATTGGGCCGCTGGCCATTTTTATCAGGAAGCGAAATGGAAATCTTTTCTGTAGTTATTGCATTGTTACTGTGTTTGATGATCTTGTTGCAATGAACATTGAGGACAGTGGAATTAATCTGACTGTACGCTACTGCATAAACAAGACCAAGTTATCCTTCAGAAAAATTGGTATCGGTTTTACAGATAGAGAGCAGGAACAGAAAACCAAACATAATGGAAAAACAGACAAGGAAGAATATGCTTCACATGTAAGACACTTGCATCCAGAGAATCTGAAAGAAACCGGCTTTTTTTTCTGAACTTATTCTAACCCCATTCCCCATATTTGATTTTCTCCTCGATAAGGAGCATATGAAGTTTTGCACAATTTTTGTGCAAATACATATGCCCAACTATTAGTAATTCATCGGCTATGTTATGTTTCAGACACAGATGCTGTACTATGTCTAAATTAAACACAAATTTGTTTCCTCTTAGCAAGCAGTCACCAACAGCCACCTACTTTGCACATTCAGCATATTTTAATTAAAATATTCAGTTTTAAAAACTTGTTTGATTTTCTCCCTCCAATCAAATATAGGACCTCTGTCAGCATAAATGCATTTTGTTGCATTTTTGCTTTTTTTATCACTTAGCAGTTCAACATAACCATTACATTCAGGGTGTCTTCCTCTTGTTTCAGACTTCAAAGACCTCCACAAACCCCCATTACCTTCATTTCTTTGTTCTAAGCATCCTTAAGAGAGATTTAAAAAGTCCATAATGTGAGCAGCACATAAAGACCCACTTTAAAATCCAGATGCTCGTAGGTCTTGTTTATTTTACAGTGAAATTAATTATATGCCACTTCTTTCTGTTTCCTAACCAGCTTCCTCCTTTCCATAGCTTTCAAATACACATTTTATTAATTACACAACTACTGCCTTCTGCCTACTTGTAAAATGGACTTTTTAACAAGCTGAGGGGAAAACCACATCAAACTCAATGCTGTCCTTAAGAACCTTTGCTCATTAGTGACTTTCTACCCCATGGACTGAGACACGTGAAGATCCAAGGCATCGGCAGATAACAAATGAAATGTTACAATCAAGAGGGTGGACAATGTAGACAGGACGTTCAACCGCAGATCTCACTGCAGTGTTGTCAGCTACCTGGTTCTCTCATCACTTGGATGCTGTGCTCAATGCGATGTGATGGATGACCGAGGTTTCAAAGCTCTATTGTGTTTGGTTCAACTATCCTGAACAATCTTCACCGATTATCCTGTCCTTAATGAGAGCAGACTAGAATAACCTGAAGTACCTGAMTTAGCTTGGGTGCCAGAAGCAACATAGCTATGGCATTAGGAGCCCAGCATAGACTATTAATTAACCCTACTTTTCAAGTGTGTTTTGCAGCCAAAATCAAACCCTGTTACCATGACTAAACTGCTGCAGTTCCCCCGTTAACTAGCTTGAAGGAAGCCTCAGCTGTTACTGCTGTGCAGACACACCCTTAATCTTAGAAGCTAAGGCAAGGGAAAGAGATAATCTTGTGCATCGTTGAGGATCAATTGGCCATATACAGACTTTGGCTTAAAAAGTTCCCTTTTATGTTATTGTTGTTTGCAGCTCTCTTCAAAATGCTTCAGCACTGGCTAGGGCGACTGTGTTCAATTCATCGTCACTGCTGTATATGTCCTCCACTTAAAGGCAGATGAGTTGACTAAAGGTTCTTCAAACACACATGCTGAGGGCAGTTATAAAAGTCAGTTACAAAACGGCGAGATAAGGGCAAACATATTGGAGCATTCACTGTGGTACCCTCTCCACTTGCATCAAGGATAATCACAAAAAAAAGAGTAAAGAACAGCAAAAACACAGCAGGCTTTTAGCAGGGCCAGGGCCATTTCATATTCAGATCCACTAATTTGAAATAAAATCACCACCACATTATCTTGCAGCAGAGAAAAGCAGCATGAAGGGCACAGGCAAGTGAACAAAACTTCTTGATCTTAGCATCTGAACGCATTTGTCGAGTATGTAAAATTGTTGGCATAGATCTCTTTGAAACTGTACAAATGCACAGTACAGCCATAGCTCAACAAGAGGGAGGTATTCTGTGTCCTCTCCTCTGTGTGCATGCTGCTATGTACAGTATGAGTGTGTATTAATACATATGAATTCAGGATCCTAAACTTTCCACTTGTTTTGCAGGCCATCTCCTGCCCCACAGGGTGAATCCCACTGAATAACACTGAGTTTCTACAAAAAGACATTATTTTCCTCCTGTCCAGGTGGAACAGTAAGGCCCCAGAGTTAAAATCATGGTCCAGCTAGCTTCAGCAAGAGCATGATTTCACACCATGACTGTATGTGTATAGATACACGCACACATATCCACACATTCATTCTGTACATATACAAAGGTACACATACATTTTTACATTCTTTGGTGGCAAAATAATTAAAAAAACCCAGCAAACCACAGGGTTGCACAGACTGTGCATCTTTGCTTAATGGATCTGCTTCAGGAAAATTGGGGCTGCTGTAACAGGAGTTATTTTGCCTCTTTAAGGACTGTTCCTTGCATTGACAAAATGCCATACATTTACAATGACTAAAACAGGGCACAAGGAAAGCCAACGTAAACACAGCTCAGATAATGACAGATAACTCAGAGAGAGCCCCCTCCTACCCACATCAACACACCATGAGAAGAAGCAGCCATATGCTTTCACCTACAAGCACTCAAACACTTCCTCAGTTACTGTCCGGACGCTGTGCTGAGCTGCGGCACACCCTTCTTCTGCCCTGGCTGTGGGGTTTCGCTTTTTGTTGCTAATTAAAATCGAACTAACAGAGGACGGGATGTTGGGAGCAGCAGAGGAGGCTGGCAGGTCAATGCCACACCGAAGGGTTGTCAGCCTGTGTGCTTCAGATGAACGGCTCTTCTTGTTGCCACCTCTGGGACGTCAAACCTGCATCTCAGAGGTGCTGATAAGGCCCAGTGCTTTGGCTTCTTCTGGTGTCAGTCCGCTCTTTAGTGTCCTTCTCACTGGATAGTCATAAATTCCAAACGCAGGCAAAAAAAAAAAAAAAAACCAAAGAAAATGCAAACAATTAGAAGTGATAATTACACAAGACTTTCAGCAGAAAAAGCCCCTGTTAACATGCAAGCCGAGTCAAATCAAAAGTTGCTATGTACTCAGGGCCTCAAGTTCAGAAATACTGAGTAATACCCCAAATCCATGGGAGCATCAAGTACCCAGTAACTCCAAACAGTCAGGCAAAAAGACATTTGTCATCTGACATTTAGCCAACAAAAACTTTTAAGGAAAAATACCACAGCATTTTAAGATTTTTTTTTCTCTGAAATTGTATCAGTTGATTTTCAGTCCATAGAAAGTATCATCTGCCCTATTATTTTATAGTTTCATAAAGATTTTTTAAAAGAGCTTTCGGATCTTTATAGGGCTCAATTGAATTTATCACTATTAAATCCTATGTGACCCTTTAAAGGTGTAAAAAAAACAACCCCCAAAATCAAAAGATTAAAAATGTGACTAYTTTATAGTCGATTCAAATCATTAAAACTACTGTCTTCACACATGCTCCCCTTTCTTCTGTAATGTTCCCCRTCCTAGCCCCATTTGCGTCATCTTTGCCATTAGTAGTCTGCAGCATTTTAGTTAAATTTACATGATAAATCTAGGCCAAAATCTCGTTTCTTAATTTTCTGTGAAGTGTTCTGAACACTAGCCCCAACATAAAACTTTTAAAATTTGTGACTGTCTTTTTTATTCAGAAACAAGTGACTATGTGACTGCACACACTGAGCATTAGTGTCCTCCTAGTTTTACTGGTGCCATGATTTTCAGGTGGATGGGCTTTAGTTCAAGACACAAATGGGGTGTTCACTCCACACTTTGATGTTCCTCAAGTACAAAACGCACATTCAGAAGTTTAAGCTGCATGCAAAGCATAAACAATGACTGTATGTTGAACAAAATATACTTGGAGCCCCAAAATAATGAAGTCTAGAGGAAACTCTAAGAGAAACCAATTGCAAACAGTGGTTAAGGACTTCTTGCATCGCTATCATCTAGCACAATTAAGACCTCTAACTTATTGAGATGTTCAGTCCATGTAACTGAAACTGGGTGGTCACACTCAAGGGTCTAGCAGGAGTGAGAGGAGGGAATGGATCGGTATAGAAAACAAGAGGATAAGAGAAAGGGAAAATATGGTGTAGTTGAACATTTGATACCATGCAGGTAGAACGAATGTGATCTATGTTTGATAGTCAAACCGCTTTCATCAGTTCCTGTGGCTAATCAAATGAGCTGGGAGTGCCACATGTGTGATTGTTCCTCCATTATCAAACCCTTACTTGAAACTTTTTCTTCAAGGCTCACCCCTTTCTCCTACAGTATTTGCATACTTATTAAACACCACTAGGAGTCTGCATGGCAGCCTTTTATGATATCGACTTTTTCCTACAATACTGATCAGCAACATCTTCCAAGTTTAACAATGCTTAGCTTAAAGCAGTACAAGGTTAAATGCAACTGATAAAGCTAAGATTAAGAAAGACTAAAAAAGCACTACCAGAAGAGCAATATACTTCAAAAAACGCTCTGGTCTCCATGGTGCAGAATACCTAACATGGACTTTTGAGTCAGTCCTCATCACTGGCATCCTTTTATACTTCTCAAATTTGATATCCAAATGTCCATGGTGACAAATGTTCATTTCTAGACATGAGCTATGAAATACCTTAGGGTCTTAAGGTGCTTATTTCTGTATGAAAATGAACTATATCAGGAGTGAAAGAACAAATCCAAGAAAGCTGCAGTAGAAACATTTCTGTCTGATTAAAAGCAAAGATTTCCCTGTGCAGTTCACCCGCTCAGCTGCCTGCACTGCCTCTCCCCTGAACATGTTTTTTTCTGTACCCTCTATAACATGCAGCCAAACGCAGACCATAGCTAGCTTTGCCACCAGATAGTAGAGTCATGTTAAAAAATATGCGTACAGGAGACCGAACTTTCACAGGATGACTGTCTAGACGACATTGCTTCTTCCCACTGAAGGCAAAAGTGAACTGGAAAACCGAATGCAGAACAAATTTCCACATTTTAGACACTTCTGCAGAAGCGTCAAACCGAACATATTCACGACTGCTCTCACACATATCCTCAACTCGCCCAGACCACAATCACTCACTCACATTCGCAAACTGAGCACAATAACCACTGTAAAACAAAGCTATTTTTCTTGTTAAATGGTAAGACAGGAAGAGTGAGGGAACAAGCAATTGTTATTCCTGTTTGTAACCATTTAATAGGAACTGAGGTGCTCTGCTAACGCTGGTCATGTACTGGAATAAGCAAAATTATGACAATGTAAATCTGGAATAACCTTCTTTAGGTCAGTACAATTACTACTGACAAATAACTGGGCTGAGACTCTGTCTAACAACTGAAAGGAAAATGTGTGCCTCTGTAACTTCCCCCAAGCAGAATACAGTTGTTTAAATTCCTCCATCAGCCCGAGTGAGAGGATTACTAGTTTACTAGGAAAAGCCAAATGGATTTACAATAACATATAGGTCTCTCTGAAGAAAATTACAGGAGTTTATATTCAGAAGTCATAATCAGGAGTTAAAATACCATGGTAGAAACCATCTTCATGGAAAAACAAGGAAGAAAACTAAGGAGTCTTCTTTACATAAGCAAGATTTCTCTCTGAATCTCCAGATGCCTACCTATCAAACATACTAAAGTCTTAGTCTCAGGACCTCGTGTATTAACCCTTGGATGACTGAAAAAAAGAAATACTGTATGCAGCATGTGACATGGATAAGTGCCCTGTTCTGGGTTTGCTGTATGACTCACACAGCGGAGGCCAACCCCAGGTTTGTACTTTTTGTGCCACTGCAAAACAAGTAGAAATGACAATACTCAATGAATTGCTGGGACATACGCAGCTGTAATTAAACAAAAAAATCTCTTTGCATCCCTCAGTTGATTGTTCTAACTTACCTCAGCTCTCCTGTAATACAGAGAAAGATAACTTGGATTTCAGATATTCCAGTGACCTAAGCTTTTAAGGCCAGCAGTTAGGAGAAAAGAGCTCCAGTGTAGGGCTTTGGCGGTCATAATGAGACTGTCAAGAAAATAGTTCATAAAAAGCAAAGATGTGAAGCATCTTTTCAGTGACAGAATGGTTCCCATAAACACTGATGGCTGCTGACTTATATAAACTAAGCATGTGGGGCCAAAGTACTGCAAAGTACTGTGACTACTGGCAAGATTAAAGCTGTCCACCATCAACAGGCAACTGGAAGGATAACAGCTGACAGAATCATGGTCCAGATTCAAATGAGTGAATCCTTGCCCCTACAATGCAACAGGCCAGTCTGACACAGATGAATCCCCTTGTAGTTTGAAGTATTTTGTACTTAGGGAGATAAAAGTGGCCTGATAAAGGGTCTCTTTATATAAAAATTGTATCTAATATGTGCAAATTACTCACAGTACATTTCCTCATCTGAAGATACAGTGGATGGATGCAGTATCGGTAGTAACACAAGAACAAGTTCCAGCCCCACTATTCCCTGCCCTGGCTTGTGGACTATGGAGGCTTGTGGGTGATGAAGCCAGGAGAAAGCTGAGTTATCTACAGGAGCAGGGACTGCTCTGGGAGGTGGGTGAACCTTGCCTTGACATGCTGTTAAACAGATGTCCTCAGACATTTGTCTATTTCCTCATAAAGTGCTTGGTAGGGTTCCTCTACCTTAGGAAAGGTCATGAACACATTCAGTCATCAAAATTGAATGCAGAGAGATATTTTCCTTCCATGTTTTATAGGCATTGCAAAATTACATTTCTCAAACTAGATCTTCACTCTCCCCTCTTCACTGAACTCTGTCATGTCTCTAACTGGACCAGACATAATATCTTGGCTTGTAAAACTCTTGGCCTGCTGCAGATCACATTAAACTGAGTTATGGAATGTATTTTGGAGGCAGTGACAATAAAAATAAGACTTTCAAATGACCTTTTAGGTTCTTTAAGCAATTTTTAAAACATTTGCTAAAGAAACATAACATAGAGAGAAAATAACTTTTACTCTTGTCACAAGCAAGGCCTGCTGAGATCCCATAACCAAGAAACTAAATGTTGGTTTTTCTGGGGTCAGAGGGTATGATATTCTTTGTTAATCAGGAAATCTAGAGTTTTATTTGATATCCTGGCAGAATGCAGTGTGCTTATGATGAACTCAATGAATTTGACTCTGCCTGTTGGGTCAAAATCTACACAGATACATAGCCCTCACGGTACACTGGGAATGTTTTAAAAAAGAGTAATTCCCTAAGTGTAGCTTTGTCAGAGAACATAATTATCTAGGGTTTGGTTGTTTTTTTAAAGAGCAAATAGCATTCCTAATTTCCCCTCCCCCACCTCCTTTTTTTTTTTTTTTTAAGATGCAACAAACAGTATGGATCAGTCTGGCTGGTGCCATTTATTCTTGCATTTGCAATGGCTTTTGGCGTGTGTGTCTACACTTGTATGGACGAGTCACTTGAAATGCAGAATAGATATGACCATTCTCCTGCTCAAGAAGTCACAGAATTAGTGTCATTCCTATTACAAAGATGTGGCAGCCACAGAACTTCCTTTTGGTCCTAGCTGCAAAGGTAATGCAGCTGCTAGTTGCTGATTTGGAACAAAGAAAATTCCAGGTGGCTGTAAATTACACAGCAAGGACAGCAGGAAGGGCAGATTATAAGAGGCAATACAGGCCAGCTCCATCATCTAATTTCATTTCATGTATCTTAGTTTTATTTTCTGTTACCTATCCACACCCAGCTTGCACACTCATTCTGTTTTCTCATAAATTTACATTTAACATACTCTCTTGGACTTTACTCCAATGAGTCCATCAATGGCAATTTGCAACTCAAAAGTTCAATCCAGACAGTCTTCCTCATATTCTCTTATTTTAATCCTTTTCTGCATTTGTGTATTTTTATGTCATTATCTGTATAAGTTATACTTATGTTTAATTATGTATGTATCATTGCTTAATACAACTAGGCCTAAACGCTTAATAAAAATACTAAAACATTATGTGCAGAGATTTTCTTACAGGGATTTGCAGGTAAATTTTTGGATTTTATCATGCACCTCTCTGAAGAAGTACAGCCAACTGAGATGTGGTCTTTGTCTGGGTCAGCCGCATAGAAAGCTCCAGGAAACAACGTATTATTATGTATTATTATTGCCCTGCAGCTTTGCTTTGAGTCCTGTCAGCGCTTCATAGATGGCACAAGTCTCTCCTAACAAAAAATTCTGTAGTTCACAACTGTCTCCTGGTGTAACTGATGATGGCTGTCACATAAAGAGGAGTCTAGCAGTGGAAAAGGACAAAGTAGCATTTTGTAAGGAAAGCGTAACTTGTGTTTCATCTCCAGGTGGCTTACGTTATAGGGAACAAAAGGTAACATTGCTTTAGAGAATCTGGGCTGCATGACGAACATACTGGTTTTAAAGTAGTATTTAACGTGTAGTTGAAACTGTTAAAGTTTCCAACTTTATGTATTTCACAGATCATCATTTACATAGTCCCAACAGTAAAGCAGAAAAGAAGATTTAACTCCTTCCTTGAAAGCCTTCTATGACCAAAAAATCCTCATTTTTAGAACTTCTGTGAATGCCACTGTAAAAAGTTACTACTAAGAGCAATCCTGCTGCCATCCCTTTCATCATTTCTCCCACTTAACTTCACCAGTCAGTATTAATAGGTAAAGCATGAAGAGCATACAGCTCACCAACAACTCAGTCTGCATGTAAGCACTATACACTATTTTCAAGACCAGACTATACATTAACAATGCACAGGACAAAAAAAAGGCAGATGGGATACAGAAAGTAAGCCATCTAACACAAGTGTTTCGGGCATGCAGCCTTTACATTCCATTTGAAATTTTAAAATGACTTAAAGTCTATTTTGAAGTGATCTATTATTAGATAATTGACTTCCGCTAAGGGGGTAGCTCAGGCTTATGAATGCAGAGCTGTCTGTTGGAGAGTGACTCGGCGGAGAAGTGTGACCATGTTTGACCACCCGGGTTCTGTGGAGTGCAAATTAATTATCCCCATTAGGAACCCGCACTGGGAAGTAAAACAGTAAAAGGCAACATCTCTACAAGCCCATCAGATTAAAAAAACCTATGATCAATACAATCTTGTAATTATGCTAATCAGATGGTGTTATTCTGCCTGGAGAAAGCCATATATATACATATATATATTATTTTTTTGACATAGTGCTGGGGCAAGATAAATTCAAAGTAGCTCTGCGTGAAACATTTTTGTTCATCTTCTAAGAGAGACTTCCCTCCAAACACATTTGACACTCGCATCCAAGCATAGTCAAATTCCTGCCTTCACAGATCCTTGTGCTAAACTCCTTCATGGCAGCAGAGGGCTCTCTTTGGCAGCTGTCATATCGCGATGCTCTTCTGGAAAGCCACATACGAGATCGCTTTTGTTACTGCACTTCTTTTGTAAGGCGACTTGAAAAGCAAGCCTGTGCTTCCCTGTCTTTTCTCATTCTCAGATGAAGCGCTTTCCATAACAACTCTGTGATCTTCTCAGCCAGCAGCTCACTGCTGCTGATTTCTTACTCGGATGCTGAAAATAATCATCATCTTTCAGGAAGGAAGGATAATGTAAATAAGGAGTATATTGCTGACTGGAGATAAACTTGAAAGCCACTTTAATATGGAAAGAAACCAAACAAAATACATATCCTATCAACTTAGGGCTGTGTGCCACTCAACCATACATATTTTAATACTTAAAACTTTCTTAAATTCCACTTTGGGGAATGAATCCTGTGACAAGAAATCAAAAGCCTTGAAATATACCTTTAAAATATGCCAACTAAAATGAAAACAGAGGGTAATGTAGATGAATTCACTGATGCAGTGAACGGCAAACTGGCAGAAGTGAAAACAACTATTTGTATCTCTTGTAAGATGCAAACAAATGAAGTAAAATTAGTTTTTTCTGCAAAACTACAGCTGAAAAAGTACCAAAAGCGTATACCATAACAAAAGTATTTCTATAGAAAATGTCAATACCAATATTCTGTGACCTGGGAACACGAACAGCTTTATTTCCTATGTATACTGACATCACTTGCTCTTTATCAGCTGCTCATCTCCTGCCAGTTTCTCCCACACTACCTTCAGCTTGTTCTTTCCTGCAACAAAGAAAGTGCCATTTGGCCAAGAAGAGATGGCCAAAGAAATTCCAGCACTTAGTAAATCCTTGTCTAGAAGACCACGGGAGGCTGCAGAGCATCCCCTCTTTTTGGTTCTCCCATTGCCGGAGACGCAGCACAAGGACGTGCCAGTGGTCTCCCTACGCTGTCGGATCCTGCTGGGACACAGCCTTCACCTGCTACCAGGATGTACTCTTTGCTAAGAGCAAAATCTGAGCAGCAGCCACCTCTTCCTCCACAGAGCAGCACATCTGGGCGGGCATTTAATCGCATGAGGTGAGAGCCACTCTAAAATCACTAGGGACAACCCATTATAGCAGCAGTTTTCTCCTGGTACCTACATCATGTCCTCTGTGCTTGTGTAATATAACATACATGAGCATGTGAATGTCTGTGTAGTGTTCAACACCTCTGTCTTCTCCCTGTGAACTGAAATAAACAGGGATAAAAGATATGTATTTTTTGTAAACATGGCATATTTAATTCTGACTTCCCAGACCAATGCAATGACTTCTCATCTTTTTTTCAGTTGTTGTATTAAAACAGTGTTGCTCAATTTTGCGCAAATACTAGATTCCACATACCGGTACTGGAATCCAATGCAAAGTTACGGAATGTACTTAATGGTGCAGGCTGGGTTAATTTTATATCTGACTTTCCTTATATAAAAAAGATAAAGCTGTTTCAAGCAGAAAGTTTGAGGATAGGAGCCCCAAAACAAATAATTTGTATCAGAATAAAATTCATTATAGAAATGACTCATAGATCCCTCTAAAACAGTGACTGGAAAATGAATTTAAGCCTCTTTTACAAGCAATTTTTTAAACTAGATTTTTAAACCAGGCTTTCAAAAAACCTTTTGCTTTGAAGGCTACACAATGTAGAACTGTACAGAATGATGGCAATTTCACTTTCACAGTGCTAGGACCAGGCAAACACTCTTGAACAAAACTTGAGATATGAAAGATACAGTTTGAAACTCATGGAGACTGCCAACAAAATACATAGGTACTGTACTTTTGAACAGTTAAAAAGCAGAATGTCTACCCCTGTCTGTCAAGATCAGTTATTTTAAAAGGAAGCTATAAAAATAAATGTAATACAGATTGTAAAGCAGAAAGTAAACACTCATAAATAAATATGTACCTACTTAGAAATGGTATTAATATCAACAATCACAATTATATATGTCATCAATTACAATTGACAAAACTGAAAATCTGGAACCAGCTATTCAGCCTCATGCTTCAAATAAATACATTGATTTACAACTATTAAAACCCATGATGAGACCTACAGGTTAGTCAACTAATCCTAACTGTCTTGTTTGTTCTCCTACAGCTGTTGATGCTGGCCTCTGGCAGAGAGGAGATACGGGACTACACAGGCCTCACCCTGATCAGGTACATCAATTTCTACAGCTTACTGTGGTCAACTGTATTTATCATTCATTCATTAACTGTTCTTAATAATTTCTATTTATTGTTTGTATTTTTATTTATTGTAGATCATGGAGTTTAGTTCTGTCATTTTTGCAAAGATCTTGCCATCCTAAGGATGAAAGAATGTATTACTTAAAAGGCATCCAAAAGACACTAGCTATCTCGGCATCTAATGGAGATAACCTTCCAGCTGCCAGAGTTTTAAGTGCTTTATCTCACGTTCTGTTTTCATTCAATAATTAGATTTTTATTAACTGGGTATTGACCTTCTGAAGGCTTAGTACTTTGTGTGAGGACAAACAGACCTTGATACTGAAAACTGTCGGTGATACATTTACTTTTTCTAAATGCAAAGAATTGTTGCTAAATGTGCATCACTAACTAGTGTCCCCTCCTCTAACTCCTGATAGGATCCAGTTACCCAAATGCTAAATAATTAGTTGCAAATTCTAAGTTAAGTTGCTTGCCTTTAAAGCATTTTATATAGACGTTCTTCTTGTAAGGTTTTTATTTTTTTAAAAGCATAATTTCCATTAACTCCTGCTTTTAGTCAGGCTATAAATACCAGAAGAACAGTCTCCCTCCTGGTATTTTGGCACTTCTGTATCTTTTCATAGCCAGAAAAAGTAAGTGGAGAGACATGGAAATGAAAAATAAGGAAAAAACAAAGAAAAGAAGAAGAAAAAGTTAAATGAAGCACCCTATGAATGCCAAACAAAAATTACAGACCTTTGGATTCAAATAGTCTCCCATCTAGTATTTTGTCTGCTTACAAACACGTTTATTCCAAAGCAGCGCTGCATGTGTTACTAAAACTTGTCTAAAGCCTGCCTCCATGCCTGGTCCTTTGGCAGAGCTCTTTCCCACGTTTTGGCACCTGATGACAGTGTGCTAACTCCTATTTCACTTTTACTGAAGGTGGAATTTAGTATGAAATACCTGACCTGGGATATTCTGTAGTTAAGTTTAATCCACCAGCCCTGAGTTTATTTATCTAGGATTCAGGTAATCTCGACTCAATTCCTCTCTCCTCCACAGTCCACTCGTATCAGTCTGACAGATTACTTCGGTGGTGCCTCAGATCCACTTCTGCATAATGACTGTAAGAATTTTTTACTCCCCGCAAGTCATTATGCAAATAAATCAATAAATCCTTATGAGATACTTCCATATCTCAAGGGTCAGTCACAGGGTATATTATTAGGCTAACATGTGATTCCAAAGCCTAATAAAAGAACAAGGCATTATCATGTCTCTCCTCTCTCTTTTTTAAACATCACAAATAATTTTGATCAAGTCGCCTCATTTGAATATTGGATTAAATTCTGATTCAATTATTATCTGCTCCAAACCCATTTCTCTAAATCAAATCTAAAGCAGATTTTCAATTTTAATAAAATCTAAGAGAAACAAGAGTGCACACACAGAGAGACACTCTGAGAAAAAACAACGTGGGGGAGAACAAGCCTCTCACTCCACAACGTCCTCCTGCAGTGTCTCCAGCAGAATCCAGTACAACCACCACTGTGCTACTCACCATCAAATATTAGTCACACTTGGGCCCTACATTATGGTTTACCATTCAGGGTCAGCTGAAGATCCAGATGCAAACAGTGCTGTATAGTCAAGTCATCTTTAAAGAGCTATTTCCTTGGCACACTTATCTGAAATTATTTGTTGGCAAGACCGTGTTGGGATCCCCACTCTTTGACCACTGCCTTGACTTTAGGGAGCCAGGAGACACGTTTTCAAGCATGAAGGTTGCAAATACTAGCAATTTATAAAGAAGGAGGAAGATACTTGCAGGTTCATGTTTTAGCCTTAAGGTAATTGCTAGTCAGTTGGTCTGGGTTTGCTACCTTGTGGCTTAATCAGCACTTGAAGAAGGCAACAAATCCTTAGGACTTTCTCTTGGTCCTTTTTCAGAGCCCTGCCATGGCCATTCACAGAGGTCAGAAATCTGTGAATTTTTGAAACAAAATTTTGAAACAAAATCAGCCGAACCCTGTTTGGCTCAACATTTTCAAGTATTGCTCTGTGTATGCCAGAATTAGTGAGAATACCTTCCATTGCTTATTCACGATAATTAAACTGGAGTATGATTTTTTGTGACGCTGACTCATGGGAATCATATCATTCTCCTGAGACAGATCCATTCAGTTCAATGAGACCAACACAGAGTCAGCACCTCCATAAGAGTCTAATCCTGAGAGAACTGATTTTATGTTAGGGGATGGATGTTTTAAATAAACAGCCAGGACAAGAAGGAAAACAACATTATCTTCCTATTTGTCTATTATGGAGTTTTGGGGGCATTCTTTTAATGAAATGTACTTAAGTAAAATTTTTATCTTATGGATGATACCGCTAGTCTTTACATGTCTTCTGTTGCCTCAAAGCTGCCATGGCTATAAGACCTATTTTTCTTCTCACCCAATTTGAAGCAATTGGCACAGGCTGGTCCATCATGGTGTGAAACTCTCATTTAGTAACAGGATTTTCTAAGCAGCCCTATTCTTCTTTATATAATTTCTTCTCTTACCTCACTTCTTGTAATCTTCACAGCAAACTCTGCTTATCTACGTTATATTAATTTTTTTAATTCAGCCCTCTGTATTAAATAACCTCCTTTCTTGACTGTTTTTTGAAATCTCAGTGGTATCTCATACAGAAAGTTTCACTTGTATTTCCCCAAATCCACTGGTGCAATGCCTGTAATACTGTTCTGTAAGCTGCTAAAATTAACTTCAGCAATTGTATTCATTGGAATTTGGACTATCAAATAGAGTGATTCTTAAAACTTCCTTATCCCAATTTTCCTTTGCACTCATTGTTTGTTATGGCATCGTTTGTGAAGGTCATCCTAACCTTATGGGAGAACCAGACAATCCTAATTATATTATTTTTTATTTCTTTGCTAAGTTGAACAGCTCCCCATAATGTTATAAAAACCTTTCTCACAGAAAGCTGCCCTCAGTCTTCAAGAACAGTATATTTTCAACCTAATTTGTATTTTACGCTTTTAAAATATGCTGAACTGACATCTCTAGAGGCTGGGGTCTGTTGTTTACACACAGAATAAGGACATCAGAGAGAAAAAAAAAAACTGCAGAAGCTTCCCATGGCAACTTGCCTTGAAGCTGTCTTTGAACGACCACCTCGAGGGGTGACAGAGCATTTCAGTTTCTGTGGCTCATTCGATCCTTTGGCTTTCTGATGAGGCTTCTAATGAACGAATGCAACTGTAATGTTGTTTTCTCATATATAACACCACTCCAGTATGTCTGGTAGGCAGGTCACTGAACACCCATCATGAGGCAATGACTTCCAGTTGGTTACTGTACTTCTAAACATCAAAATTTATTTTTAAAAACCTCCACCGTGTAAAGCTCTAGCACAGAATTAAGTTCTCTCTCTGCAGATCATCACAGGAACTCAGTTGTTATGCACTTACCATGTACCTTAGCCTTCTGTAGTCCATTTCAGCTCCCACCGAACAAATTCCTTCCTACTAGGTCTCAGTCGACTTCAGTCATATCTGGATTTATCAGTGACCCTTCGTATCTTCAACCAACAGATACAGACATTTCCATCTGTCTTTTGTGGGATGACTCACTGCCTTATTCCTCCTCCCAATTTATGGTTCTGCTGATTGCTCGGAGAGTTCACACTCTTCTACGTCATTAAGATCTAACTAAGCTCTCTGCATACCAGATACAGTCACGCTGCTCAACAATTACAAAAGGTAAAATGGTTCAAAGGAACATGTCAAAATGTCTCATTTTCCCATTACAACTATTTCTTGAATTTAACTTAACCTCTTCCATATTTCTGTTTCTGTTTTCCCCTGGTTATAAATTACTTGAGTATCACTTGCTTTTTACTTCACATTTTTCTGTCTTTTTTTTTTATGGCAAAAAAATCCCTTGCCCATGAGAACCTTCTACCTGAACCACAGGAAATGTTTACAATGCAATTGCATATAAATCTTTCGGGTTTCTGATTTTGCTAAAAACATGTATCTCAGCTCAGGTTCACGAAAATCTTTGCTGAATGCTAAGTAAGCCTGACAAGATTTCCAGTTCTGCACTGAAAGCAATGAGACATATGCAACATGATGCACAGTGAAAATCATTCCTTTCAACTGAATTTTGCTTTGATGTCCACAAATAGATTGAATACCAAGCTCATGGCAAAAGCCAAAGGATGTGTATGGGAGCCTGAAGATTGAAGGTGGTGAATCAAACCCATCAGATAATAGGGTCTCTTTGATTTGCAGATAATAAATGTCATAGCGTCTGCTAATCTAAATCATTGAAGTATGCCTAAAAACCTACTTTCTAATATGTTTATGGAGGACCGGTGTTGTATTTCTACCCAGAAGATCTTCTGCTCATTTAACTCACATCATGCGTTGACAAGGGTTGGTCCCTGTTCATTTCCTGGAGGTGCAATATTATCAGTCCAGGTGAGTGTATTTTAGAGCTAAACTACTTCATTTATTCATCATTCAGGTATATTGACTATCTATCAGAGTGAAACAGCTCAGTTAAGATATTCTCCTTTCACACTTTCTTTCAGCACGTCAGCTGTAAGTGACGTTAAACTACTGAACTTTATGTTTGTTTTGAAACTGCCTTTTAATCCACTTAAGAGTCTCATCCAGATCTTGAAGAATAAACAAGCAAAAGAGCTGGATTCTATCGGGATTAATTACAATGGAAATCAGTCCCAGCCTAAACATTTACTGAATGCTTAATCCCTGTTAATATTTTTACTGAATATAAAAGCCAGCTCCATGGAAAAATATATAGTATTTTTATTATCATTAGCCTGTTTTCTTTTGTTTTTTTCCTGCAGCAAGTGCTTCCTTGGGAAAAACATACCTGGTAAAAAGCAGAAATAAGACTTTTTGGTGTGTGTGCATGAAGATAAGAGTTGCTAACAGAGGAAATATTTTAGCATGGGATAAACCATGGAAATAGGCAAACATACAGGAGGTTTATTTGATATGCACAGGCCAACTAGGGCAGTCAGCATGTGCAGAACACCAGAACCGTGTGGGGAAGTGGGTAGCAGCAGCAGGTGATGCCACGAAGAGGTACGGCACAGCGTATGACGGAAAGTAAGACAGACAATCCAGTGTCAGCTCATTTTCTTTGCTTAGAGTCTGGCTCACCTAAACAGAGTGTCCACTTTGCTTTTGCTCTTGCCACATGCAGAAGTCCCTTCCTTAGCATGTTGGGGAAAGTGAATATGCTTTCAGCACATGCTAGTTTATAGCAATCACTGCTTATACCAAATGTTTTTGATCACCCACCATGTTAGAACAATTCCACAAAAAACAAAAATCTGTGTGATTTTTCACTCACTGTTGTTGTCTCCTCTTTGTCCTAACTTCCCAGAAATGCTAAAAAGATGGATGGAAAGGTAGTCAAAAAGTCACATATGGTGAATAACATTAAACACTAAAATCTTATGTTCTTTGGGTACTTATCCTTCTCACAGTAATCATAGTAGTGTCTGCACATAAGGAAAAAAGAACTAGAAAGGTCATCACCTCTTAAACATTGTATTTCATAAAGCGCAAAATCAAATTGCTCAAACTTGGGTGCCACAGCTCAGCCCTGTGGCCACACTACACCGTTGAAAGACCACCTTATAAATGTGCTACCTTTTCTTCCCAGTGGAAGTTAAGCTCCTCTATAACCACTTTGCAGCCAAGCAGCAGTAGACATTTTGTTTTCAGGGCTGTGGAAGGATGGTACACAGCACAAGAGAGAAAGATTTTAAGAGGTGAAATCTCTCAAACTAATTTTTGCTTTATGAATAAATTCAGCTACAGATACAACTATTAATCTTCACGCCGGTTCACAGTACCTTCACAGTCTCCATTTGAGGTCTTGATCTGACTTCTCTAGTTATGAATAAGTACTGTCATCAGAGAAGCTCTGAAGCACTACAAAACACTCTTCTTCTCTTACTGCTAAGGACATTTCAACTTCTGTACAAGACAGAGTGATCCACTGCATACATCGTTTAAACACTAGTAAGAGGAATATACGCCAATCATTAAGTACAGACTCAAGCTACTATGAACTACCAATGCATGTCTGCATACTAAAGGCCTGGTTCCTACACCGATATACATAAATATTTGCACATTCGCTTATTTTGAGAAATTTAATAGCCATATACTCACATGACTTCCTATTTGCTCGTGACCGCTTCCTCTCTCTAGGCACCGCTCGCTGGCTTGGCACTTGGGTGGCAGACTTTACAATGCGATCCATGATCTCATCTGCTGCATCATCCGTTGCATTAGGTGAATCGTCGTTGCCAGCATTCCACGAACCGATTCGGCCTGGAAAAGTCCAGCAAATGAATTGAGGGAAAAGAAGACAGAAGTCTCTTGCGTCACTTTGGTTTTGCAATTGGGTTTTTTTGGGGAATTACAGCAGACAGCTCAGTCATCGCTACTTCAAATTGGCCAAAGTAAAAGACTCTGCCTAATGGAGAATATTTCTAAATAATACCCTAGACTCTCTGCTGTATCAGCAGAGACCTGAGAGATCAAATGCAATTATAACTTTCTGTTCCCTTCAGCCTCAGAGTCTTATCCTTGACCATACAACTGGCAAATATCTGCTAGAGACTGTTTATAAACCAAGGATTGCTGGAGTGTTGTGTGACCATGTTTCCCTCTGCTCYTATTACACAGAGACTAGAAGACATGGCACATGTCAGAAATTGATGCAAATCAGCAAGACAGGTCCTTTGTACCAAAAGAGAGAATGAATCCATTTCTGAGCATCTGTATCACAGCCTAGTGCAAAGAAGACATGAAAAGGGCAAAAAATGTGGTTTGACATATCTGCTTGTCCTTTTCACAATGAAGAATTCACCTTCTCATCACAAAGCTGTATGTGTCCTGGCACAACTGCGTGTGCTCTGTTATGAGCAGAAAAGCAAGAGTCACTGGCAAGCTGAAAAGCTAAATAAGCAATTTTGGTTAAAACCACAAACAAACAAGTGAGCCATGTCTCTGAACCCAAGGCTCTGGCACTCCTTACTCCACAGAGCTGTGTCAGACACATCTTTGGGTTTCTCCACTACAGACTACTGTTCCGTGTGCTTTTTGTTTTTGAATAATTTGAAGGCTAGTATGCAGCGAGAACACTGACAGCGAGCTTTGCAAAAGAGTGGGTGTGGTAGAATTGCAAGCAGCTAAAAATTCACTGCTGAGGCCGCTCCATATCACGTCCCCAATGTCAATAAACGACAGCTTTGATTAGCACTTTGCTCTGCTGCTTCTCTCCTGGCTCTTGTCAAGAGCAGTTGTATTACGACAGTGCTCCTGACAAGCTTCTGTCTGGCTCACCCGTCCTCTGCCTCTGCTGTTCTTCAGGGGAACACAGGCTGACTCATTATGAGGACACACTGCTCATTAGCATTCAGTGGATTACTTCAGCTATTCAGCTTGTTGCAGTGCAGCTTGAATTATTTAATCTTTGTACTTTAGCTAGTTGACTTGCTTCTTAAATTGGGGCTGTGAAACCTCTAAATTAGACAGAATCATGGTTTCAAGCCTTAATAAACTACACTCAGACTTAGTGGTGGATGCTCTGGATGTGCTGTCAGTGGTATCAAAAAAGAATCAAGAATGTGTAAGATATCCAGATGTGAGGGAAAAGAAATACCAGAACTGAAAACCAAAGACTTGAATTTTGGTGCATCACCTTTACTCCAAAACCATCTTCCAGGTAACACGTGTATGGGAGGGGGTGAGGGGAAGACGAAAGAAAAATAAACTGGTGAACCCAGTGTCTGTAAAATGATTTAGCATAAAGGAAGTGGTTTAGTGGCTGCTTAAATGAAGAGGTGTACCAGTGAATCATGTCTTGGACAAAAAACAAGGCTATCTCATTGCCAAGAATGGTTGTACCAGTGAGCTCTTCTGTCAGAGTATCAGGTGTTGGAATCGGTGGATTGGGTCAGGTTTTCATTTCCTCCCTGTCAGCTTTCAGAAATCACCCGTGCTGACATTTGGAAACAGCAGAGCGCCATGGAGCTCAGAGAAAGACGTATCTGTCAGGACAGCAAGGAGACGCAGGGCTGTCCACAGCAACTTTTTATGCTCCTAGGCTCCACTTAATCCACTAGCTTTGCAGTTTAGCAGGGAGGTGGTTAGAGGATTCACCATCTTTTTCCTACCCTTTTTCCTCTCCCCAGTCACTCCTAAAATGCTGCAAGGCACTTTCACTTCAATGTGAATTGCTACTTTCTACTTGCTTCTGTTGAAAATAAAAAGAAAACCACATCATGGATCCCCCATTTTGCCGTCATGATGAGAACAGAAATAAAAATTAGGGTGTTATTGGGCAGCCATGTTCACGGGGGTGAAGGGAGAGGTGCGAATTTCTGCAGCCTTGTACTCCCAATGCCCCCAGCTGCTACTTTGGCTGTGATCCACGTGTTAAAACTTCAGGCAAATTCTCCTACATCCCCGTGCCACAAATCACCACTGCCAGTGTGGAAACACCGCTGGGGTCTTCTCCTTCCCCTTCAAACCTTTCTGCTGCGAGCGTTACGCAAGGGGGCCACGACCCGCATTTGGGCCACCGTGCGGCTACCACACCACGAGAAACATGGCCAAAAGGAAATTGCTGGCATTTACCTCGGCTGGCCCGGCTTCGAGTGCGGACCCCGAGTGCCGTGGTGCTTTCCCCGCCGACGGAGGAGGTCTTCAGCACGGCCTTCATGTTCTCATGCTCTGCAGCGTCCTCGGCATACTGCAGCCCCTGGGGCTGGCTCTGGCAGGGGGGCRAGTTGCTGGAGAACTTGCCAGACTGCGGGAAGAAAACGGATTTGTTGTTTTAACAGAAAACAGCACAGAGAATAGGCCAGAGTCTCAACTGTGAATTGCAAGGAGGGAAGTGTCCTCTCGGGCTGGTTTGGAGTGCAGATATTCCCAAAAGAGCCGGGCAACAGTTGCTCCTCTCCCAGAGCATGTACCCTGAGCAGCAATAAACTGGAAACAGGGTGATAGCAGGAAGCAGCAGACAAAATTAGAGGAAAACCAGATGCATTCACTCAAGCCTTATAATTTTGTCCTTCTGTCTGCGAGTATAAGGTACAAAGCTTGCTTTGAAACCTTTGACCCAGGCTGGGCCTGATCTGGGGTCAGGTATGACACTGAGGGAGACAGCAGGAGACCCAACACAAATAAGAAATTGCTTTTTCCTGTACCATCACCTTTCAGTAACAAGGCAAAACTGGGAGAGTAGTCTAGGAGGAGAGACTTTTCCCTCTTGCCTCTCTGCATTGCTGCACAGAAAACTCTCAAACTGGTCTAAATCACAAATACCTACAAGTAACCTTAAAATACATTACCAGTAACGCTGAAAAAATCCCCGGTCCCAAAACACCCAGCCAAATTATTTCATGGCCAAAACACAAAAATTGCAGTCAGCAGTTAGAAGAACAAACAAAACCTTACAAGAGATTTAGGAATCTGCCCTCTGCTTCCCCGGCCCCCCCGTGATTTCCCTGTCACCACGACTACGTTAACAACAGAGGCTACATTAGCTGGGCTCGCGTAGCGCGTGGATGCAGCAGCTCCACCGGTTACTGAAAAGAGCGGTCTAGAAACAGATGAAACCAGCAGAAACAGTTACTTTCTAAGGAGAAGAGCTTGCATTGCTGGGCTGCTTGCTCTCCCTTCCCAGCCTCTGCCTACAAAGGGCTGCGATGTTGGTATTCGCTCCGCTGCTCTTACCTACAGAAAGGCTAAAGCACATTTAAAATACAGTCCTGGCTCCAGAAAAGACAGGCTCTGTCAACGGCAAATAGACATCAACAGATAATAACATCCCTTGATATTTTCAGTCATATCAGTCCAGCATCAGAAACTGAAATATGTTTTCTTTTTCCTTCTAATCTTTCTTACTCCTACCAATTCAGCACAGGTGAAAGAAGGTGTGCTGCATTGTCTTCTTCCTTTGCATAATAAACAACATTAATTATTCACTTGACGGTATCGAGCCAGTCAGTTAAAGGGATGCAAACCTGCAGAGCCTTTCTGTCAGAGAAYGGTAACTTAGAAGAGAAGACTGGGCCCTGCTTTCAGAGCTTTGATCGAATCCCCGGGGCTGTCAAGACTGCAAACTGAAAATATTTAATCTGGAAATCAATGACAGGATGATTCTATTTTAACATAGTAACTTTTCGGGGTAGGATAGCAAGTTAACTGAGTAGCAAAACAATAATCCCTACAAGGCACTGAGCTAAATGTACCAGTGTGAGATTTATTTTTGATAGTGAGAAGTTTGTTTTCTTGTTAAAATATTAGCTTGCAACATTTTGATGTGGAAAGTGTGCAAGTGCTAGAGTATCACATGTGAAATTAAAAGACAGAAAAACATTAGAGAGAAACTTCTATGAAAGTGCATGCCATTTCTGCATTAAGAATACTCTCTTATACACAATGGGTTGTAAAGCTCATCAATACCATCTCAGAAAAAACCCAAAGGATAAAGTCTTCACATAATTGTTAGTTACTATTCACACAGGTTAGTTAAATGCTGGCATAAAAAGGCTCATTTGTGTAATTTTCTTTCTGCGCCCCAAGCCATACAGCACAAATCATCACTGGGGGAGAAGCTCTATAGCCAGAAGTTTTATTTCACTTCCTTAATTTTCAGATGTTGCCATAGATTAATGCCCAAACCCCAGCCTCTTGAGCAAATGACTGCCATTATGAAACAGTGAGCATTAAGCCACGTTGTTTATGTTCAGCAAATTGAAGAAAGCTCTAATGCTGAACAAAAAATGCATTGCACAATAGATGCTCCTCAAACCAATAAATTGTTTTATTATGAATATAGCTAGCACATTATAGTTCTTAAATTATTTATTCACTCCTTTAGTCATTTTCAACATCACCTTCAGGAGCACTTCATGATAAATACATGAACTACTCCATGGCTTACCTCTATGGTGACTGAAGTATCTTATTCGCAATTCATACAGCAAGGAGAACCATTACGATTTGCTTTGCATCCCTATATCCTGATGCTTTTGAACACTTTATAAAAGAATACCATTTGGACTTACACAGCTTAATAATGAGTATGAAATTATCATGGTAATCCATAGCCCAAGGTAACGGATGATCCCCGTAACATTCAGATCACTGACGTTTTGGGTAGTGGGGATACTTTGCAGTTTAGAAAACAGACATTAAGGAAAAGAAATGAGGAAACTTAAAATTATTAAGGCCTCAGACCAGGATATCCTTATTCAAGAGAGCAAGTATGCATATGGTTAAAGCTGACTGTAAAAATGCATTCTTATGATTGAGCCAAAAAGCTATGAGAAAAATGTCATGGTTCATAGCTCCAGTTGAGCAGATGGAGTTGAGCAGTCCGTACTATCTGAGTTAGAAATTAGATGTCACAGCACACGGGGGACATGGAAATGACATGCTCTTTCAGAGAACCATACCTCAGCATCCTCTTCTTCATCGGTCTGCCACCGGAAAAAAAGGGCAGGGTGGAGAAGGACAAACAGCAAGATTTAGGAAAGACAGTATGGTCAAACCACAACAGAGTAAGAGGTAACCATGGTACTGTTTATGCAATTATAGGAGGACATAAAAATACAAAGCATATAAGGAATTAATTCCTTACACAATCAGCTTGCTTATGTTTTTTTAGTCAATTGTATGTAGAACAGACTGTCACTGTCAGTAGGGTATATAAAAATTTCCTGATTTTTCTTAGAGAAATTATGAACTGAAACTACCCCTAACCCATCCTATTTCTCTCCCTTGAGTTATGTGGTTGCTTGCCCACTTTTTGCCCTGTGGAAATTGAGAGCACTAGGAAGGACTCCCTCTCCTTCTTCCAGCTCTGTTCAGCACAGGGAGGTCCTGGCTGCTCTTTCTCCCAGTGCAGAGGTCGGCTTCTTGGCAATTCCTTTTCTCTACACTTAAGTGCTTGTTTTAATTCATTTTTTAAGCTGGGGCTTTTCAACTTCCAATTTAACAGAGCACTCAAATGAAATGCTGAGTAGTCTTTGAATAAATGCTTAAAGTTCTTCAGTAGCTGCCCGATATCAGATCCTGGAAATTAGAGAGATCCTTTGTCATTCAGGGCTTTCACCCTCTGTGACAGCAGGCATGTAAAACTATCTTGACAGTTACACTACATTAAATGCAATGGGCATATCAAAATATTGCAGCATATGGAGTGTTCTTAAATTTGGGGATTTACAGGGAATTAGCAAACTATTTAGAGCTCTGTTCCCAAATGCCTGGGGAATTCTTCATTGGGTTGTAAGATGCCCCACATGGAAGGTTCCCAAAGTAAAACACAGTTTCTCAAGTATCTGGGCTCCTTGTTTCCATAATTTTCAGTTTGATTGCTTACAAAGTGCAAACATAGCCCAGAAATTCAATGCATTTTTTTATTTGTGGGTTTTGTTTTGTTTTTTAGAAGCAGCATTCCACCAATTCTGTTCCCCTCCCTAGTGTTACTAATACATATTTTTGACCTTATCTCCATCTCAGCTATGATTTCTGTCTGGGATTGATACATTCTGTTCCAGAAACATTCATCATTAAAAATGAAAGCCTCATTTACTTTGGCCCTCAGCTTAGTTTCAGCACAATCTCCATAAGAAGATTAGCTGTGAGAGAGCTGAGCAGCACATTAACATTACTTTTTAAGGGTATGTTTTATTCAAAGAGTGAGATGCTTGTTTTTCTTTGGACACAGTGGCACTGACAGAAACACAGGCAGATGTTTTGCAGAGGGACCTCGGCAGGTATGTTCCCTTTACATTAAAAAGATTCATTTGGTTTTTGCCATCCCCCGGGGGGCAGGGCGTCACACCGTAAAGCAATTCTTCTGAAGAAGGCCACTGTTCACTTTTTGGCATGAATAAGAAACAGAAAGGAGAAGAATGGGAAGCAAGAACATACTTGTATTCTAAACCATATGTACATTTCTCTAATAAATAAAAGGCAGGAGGAGAGCAAATTAAGCTAAACAATACGCAAAAGGCACTCAGGGAAAGGTGAAATAGCAGAGTACACACATTACAGAGAGTGTGCTCCAAACAAAAGTGTATTATATTATTACTTTATATCAAGCTAGATTTTTACAGGGAAAGTCTCAGCTGCTGGCCTTCCTGCCCATTTAATCTAGCTAAAAGTGATTTGCTGTGGACTTACTTTAAGGGCAACGTACTCCTCTCTGTTTGACTCTGCTCATCTCCAGTACCCGGGGCATTACCGTTTCCCTTCCTCCTGCTCTGGGTGGAGAGGGCTCACACGTAGAACTCTTGTCCTTCTACACCCAAAGCTACGCCAGTGCACAGGAGGAGCAGTTCACCATCCCCATCATGTTCCCATGTCTGGAGAGCCATTTGACCCCAGCAAATACTGACAACAGGAGGCAAAGTAGCAAAATAAATAAATCCAAGTTTTGTTTCACAAGGGAATCTGCTCTCACCCAGGTGTGTACATTCTGCCTTTTATTTCCTTCTTCATTTCATCATTATAAATACACTGAGAAATATTAATAAATTAGGAAATTTTTCACATGTAATATTACCAAAAAGCACTGAAAGAATATTGCTATACTGAATACCTCTTGCAGGCACAAGATGTTAATTTTAAGAAAAAAAGGCTGCTTGATTGTTCTGTCATCCAGTATTGGATGTTGCAGGACAATCTGAAATCTCCCTCCTTCCCTCTCTTCCTCCCTTTCTCCCTCCCTTCCATTCTTCCTTTAGGCTAGCATTTCTATGTGGTGGATTTGCCGTTTCAAAATATTATTTCTATTACATAGCAATTTTGGAATTGAAACTCTTAAGTATCGTAAAAAGCAGAGCTTCATAAATCTGGGCGACAGATGCTTATATTACCTACTATTACTAAAAATCATTAAAAAGCTCAGACTTGTATCTATAATTGCATTTCTTCCCTATTTTGCTTCCTTGTTATTTTTAGTGTGCCTGAAATGACTGCTATCATTGGCTAAAGCCAGACGTAAGGTTACAGAGACCAGGCAATTTTCCCTGTGAAACTGTGGCAACTCACTGTTCTTCTTTCTTTTTCCYTACCACCCCTCCTCCATCTTTCCCTCTCTTGCAGACAACATTCACCAAGTTTTAAACTGACAGCACCCAGTCCACTGCAGCTATTAAAGAACATATAAACATAAAGATCTCTGTGGTAAAAGGCTGAAAGAGAGACGGGAAATATTCCCCATCGTGTTTCTCAGCCCTACGCCATGTGAGCAGTTGCTGAAGCTGATGCAAGTTCTCCACGCAAAGAGCCAGCAGACTCTCTCCACGCAAAGAGCCAGCACCCCTCTGCCTTCCAAGTCTGCAGGGGGGACCAAGGTTTAAGAGATACGTGCCTTCTCGTTAAGAACTGGGATGGTTCTGCCTTATTCCTTTCCCATTTTTGCTAAAATCCCTCTTCTTCTGCCTAAAAGCAATGTACTGTAAGGTGATAAAAATGAGATCCTGAGGAAACTTTCAAAAGGACAGGGAGGTGAATATCAAATAACCGCACAATCCTTCTAGGTCACCAAAAGCAGAAATTAAAATTCCACATGACTACTTCTTATTAGAATTACTTTCTACAAAGAGTTTCTTTCCAATGTCAAGATCTAAACTTTCTTCTCTCAGTGTTTTGTAACTAGTTGAACATACTGTCAATGCATTACTGATATGTCTTCCCTTTCCAATGCCTTCAAATATAAAACACTAAGAAAATCAAGACCAGATACAAACCACAGCCAACACAAGCCTACAATAAAACTCCCCTTTTTTGTTGTTCTTCACACATAAATATCTTCCACCCTGCTGACTTGGAAACTTGTTTTGAGGTAGATCTGACTTTGAAGTTGTCAAAGGAAGCTGTGACAAATAGTCTCATGCAACTTTAATTCTGTTTTACAGAATGTACTGCAATCAAATGAACGGTAAACGAGACCATATTACTGGGCTACAGTTAAAGAGATCTAGTAAGTCCTGAAATAACCATATGGCCACATCAATAACTCCCTTAAAGAACATCTCTATAAGGGGAATTTTAAACAATGTGTTTTTTTACTCCAGCAGGCTTTTTGTTTTTAAGCTAATAGGACCATTATATAATTGTAAGTTAGTGATAGGCGAAAGATGCTCCCTTTCTGGGGACCTGCAAGATATTTTTAGGTGGAACACTAGCTGTCAGATGGCATTTAATTCTTGTCAAATCTCAACACTATCTTGAGCTGAACAAGACATCATCTTCAGATAATATGTTTTTCTGGGAAAGGCCTAGCTGCCTCCTTTCTTACATTTTCAGAAAACGGCCATCACCCCGGCTCTGCTCCTCACTGACTAGCTGTCAACCCTGAGCCTTTTTCTGGTTTGAAAGGGTCCCTTCTCCCCGCTTCCTGAACCCAGCTGCCAGCGATCAGATTTCCTTTTCCCCTCGTGTTTCCTGCAGGAACAGGACGTAGAGAAGCTTCCTGTCCTGCCACAGCCAGTTCTTCTGGACAGATAATACAGAAACACTACATCATACAGCAGGAAAACAGTAACTCCCTCACGTCTCAATATTGTTTAAACTACTAAGAAGTATTGAAGCTACCTGAGGAAATGAACATTTTAATTTACTAATCTCTTTGGTTAATGCTATCTTTTAGCTCCTCTAGAATACGGCAGGAAAACCGAGAAGCAATTGAAGAAAGAGATCTCAGTTCCCCAGTGGTAGTTTCGAAAATTTGTATGACTATATTATACCCTTCGCATAAAATCAGAGCCTCTTCCTTAACCTGAGGYTAGACCAAAAGGAAAATCTTTTGAAATAATAATACAGGTTTAACGTTTTCTCTAGATGGGGCAGATTTCCAAATCTAAAAAGGGTATTGCCAGGAAAGATCTACAAATGATCGTGAGTCAATGACTTAAATACAATCTCAATTTGTATCAGTCTCAATACATATATATATTTTGACCCATGTTGCCTGAGCCATAAAACTGTAATCAGCTTAGGGCTTTTCATGCCAAAGGCAGGGGTAGCTTCATATGCAACGAACCACTCGCATCTAATCGAGACTCCAGATTTGGATTTTGAGACAGCTGGAAACTTTTATTAAGTACTGGCACTTCTCAAAACTTTATTTGGATTGAGTCAAACTACATCAATTTAAAAAAAAAAAAAGATAAAAAACCCCAAAGCTTACTATGCTGAGAAAACTAATCTTATTTTAATTTATTCTATCAGTATGCAATCATACAGTCAAAAAGTTTGCAGGATAAGATCTACTGTGAACATAAATTTGTCCGTTCTTTCAGAACCCCAAAGTAGTCTGTTCCCATAAAATTGGCTGTTCTGTGCTTTAACATTAAGAAGAAAATTGCTGTGCGTGTGCATGCATATATATATACACATAAAAATAGATAAAACACTAAGATTAAAGACTATATTAGAATATTCAAAGATGGAGGGAAAAAATCCATTTAAATTCGGTTGTAACCACTTAAATGGCTACAATGGTTCATCATTTAAATCATGTCCTCAATTAGGAGCCTAATTTCTAGGTTTTTTTCCTTTTTCATATTCTTGGCTGATCAGGTACACACAGCTTCTGGTGTCTTCTAGATATTTTGGGCGCTGTCTGTGCAACACACAGAGATGCTCTTTTTGGATGCTTAATTTCAGTTTGTTCTCATTCTATAAATTGGTATGAAGCAAAAAATATACACAATCAAGGACTTGCAAGTTTTGTCTTCTAAGAGAAGAGAGTTCATTACTTACAGTAGAAGAACCTCTTAAGAATAAAAATAAAGAGTAACAACAGTTCATATATGACATTCAATGAAAGAAAGTTTTAAAAATCCATGCTGTGGGAGATACATTTTGCCACTTACATCTGTTATCATTTTCCCTCTGGTCTTGTTTCTTTCCCTGTGGTTAGCTCGTTTCTGTTTTTGCTGCAGAACTCGTTCCCTGGTGGTGCGGTATTCCAGAGCAAATTCGCTAATAATTTTGCAGAACTTATTGATGTTGACTTCACGTATTGCATAGGGAGGATGGCCCATAAATAACAAAAATGAGTGAAACCTGGAAAACAGTGAGTTCATAAATGCAAAGGGAAAAAATCTTTATTGATGGTTTCTGGGGAAAAAAAAACACATTTCAGTGAATCCATTTATTACTTTATTAGCTCCCATAATTTCTTTTGTGCTACAGAATTTTCATGGATGCTTTGCATAACATTGGCATGTTTTATAATTAAAACCATGAAAGTCTAGTCTATGATAACTTCATCCCAGTCCACTTTCCCAGGCTGATGCAGGAGATAAGATGTTTATGGAACTCCATCTACTTTATATGACTAATTTGTTATGTGAATGACCAATTCCATTTCAGTTATAGAAAAAATATTTATTAAGTTTCAATTCTATTTATTTGTATTAAGCAACTTCAAAGAGGCTGTTAGGATGTTGGGGAAAGTCTAGACAAGAAGAATGCAGATTTACAGGCTAGCAAACACAAGAAGGAAAGAATTTCTGGTTCACAAAACTGACCATAAAATTATATTATCTACCAAGTACTTTAGTTTGGGATACTYGCAATTCACAGTTTTACTGCTTCTGTGGCATTCAGAGCTTTTGCACTATTTGCAACTTTTACTGTTGCTTCTATATTGCATGATTTACAATAGCACACTGAATGTTTAAAAACGTATGGGAATTCCTTTTAACTGCATCTACATCCCTGACGATAAAACGTCTTCCCAATCCTAGAAAGATGCAAGTACACGGATACATTTTTTGAGAACTATAGTAGTAGTTGCAGGACATAATAGGAAAAAGTTAATATTTTTCTTATTTGTACAATGCATGTGATAAACACAACAGGAAACTGGTGAATTCACTTCCCTTCCACTGCAATTGGGATTTCTGCTTACTTATGGCATGAAAACCAAGTCATTATGAAAACAAAAGAAGAGCTGAATCAACTTCGCAAGTGTATAATCACAAATTTGGGATCATTTGGAATCCAGATCCTAATTTTGATCACAGCAATTTAGAAATTATTCAGCAGTTGGAAAATCTCTCAAAATTTCATCAATAAGCAGGAACACAGATAAATTACTCAGATGACTTAAGCTACCTTTGTGAATCTGAAAAAAAAAATCTCAGGTGCATTGCAGAATTATCATGAATATGTACATTTCAAAACACTGCAATTACTGTTAACTCCATTGGATGAAACTAAACCCAACAGCAAGTCCTAAGGAGAGGAATCTTAATTCTGTCTTCTGCTGCGTAGGCATGAAACACATAGTTGTAGATCTTGCAAATAGGAGTGGTGCTGCCTATAGAAGAACTCATTGTACAAGACTCATTTCAACTTCTGCATATGACAAATTTGTCATTAGAACTTCATGTTTTTGCTACAGCCTGTTCTTGTTTATCAGACAGTAAGCCAACCCCCCTCAAAAGTATTCATAGAAAGACAGAAAATATAGCAACTTAACCATAAAGCTGCTAGTTTTTGGGGACTAGGAGTTAAAAGACCCATTTATTGCCCCTTGGGAATAAATGATTGCCTGGATCGTTGCTTCTTTTCATCAGAAATACAGAAACTTTCTGGAGTGGGGATCTTTCTTAAATGCCATCTATAACAAAGTATGCACCACATACATCCTGGTAACATTACTTGCTGGAATATGGATTAAACACTTACAAAAACCATATTTATGACATCATAATTTATAATTTTAGCAAGTCATTTATTATCAAGATACTGCTGTCACCAATCTAATTCTGTACCTGTTAATTATTCTTCTATGAACAATCTTCAGGATTATGATTCTTTCTGCACAGTCTTTAAGGAACTCGGACATTTTTTGCTTTAGAGTTGGCTTCATTTCATGCTTTGCTATAGCCTTAAGGTGATCCCATGATGCTTTGCACCGTCTTTCCATCTGGCACAAGTTTTCCTGGAGTTGTTCAAAGTCAACCTGAAAAAAAAGAAAAGAAAATAAAATGTAACACTAAGTGAAAACACTGCAGTAGTATCCTTGGATATCTGAACAATGCAATGTATGTATAAGAAAGTGTCAATGTAGTGGCAGCACAACATTAATTCATATTACTAATTACTACTAAATAATTAAGAAATAGCTTTTCTCTGTCGCACTTTGTCTAGACATGAAATGTTAGTAAGGAAAACTGAAAACAAAGAAATACCCATATACATATATATTTGGTTTTAGTCTTGGAGGCCTAACACCTAAAGAAGGGACAATAAATTATTGTGATGTTTTTTTTCCCTTGCTAATGACTTCATGGCTACACCAAGCAACTGCACAACTCAGTTATTTCTGAGGTAATACAAAACTTTCTCTTTTTCTTAATCCTTTCTCTACTACTCATAGCTTTTTATACCCTGTTTACTGCTCACTGTTGTACCCAGCCAACACTTCTCCAATTTCGGAAGCACTTGGATCAATTCCCTAGCCATGCACTGACTTGTTAATAGATGATCTACTTCTAATCACAAAATTCACGGGCCAGAATTTTTTAAAGCTCTATTGAAAGTAAGTGTTATTTGGTGATCTCAGCACTAACTTTCATCCCTTGATATACAGTACGAATTTGCTGGCTTGTAACAAGATCATATAATAGCTTTGAAAGTCTCTCAACACAGTCGAAATAAATGACTGCATCCTACGGTAACATTCATCAGGACAGAAGCCAACACATTCCACAGAAGGTGAGAGAGCGCTTCTCCTTTGTTCATCAACCAAAAAAGGTGTTCAAATCGCAATGGTCTACGGAAGACATTCAGGATGCGTTGCTAACAACTGGACAAAGTGCATTAATGACCCAGCCACAGCACACAACAGATGAAAAAAGTAAAACTACCCAACATGTTCTTGAATTCTGAAGAAAGGAAAAATTTATTTTATAATGCCACTTCACAGTTCAGTTGAACTCAAGCTATAAAATACAGATTTAGCTCTCAGATTCTAAACATGTCAGTGTTTGGGATGTTACAGTGTGGTACTCCAGTTAATTCCTTAATGCTAAATGAAAACCAGTGTCAGAGACAGGTTTTAGTTCACTCTTTTTAGCTGTGTGCAGCACCCACTGCCGAGACCTATACTGAGGACAGCCATAAGAAATGCATTATTATTAAAAAGCTCCTGGTATTGATTTGATTTGTTTTTGCTGTGATTTATAAAGTGATGAATTTTTCCTCTTCACAAGGAAATAAAAACATCCTTTGATCCATTCTGCTATTCAGAAAAGCCCTGCAGGCGGAGCAGCTGTGGGGTTTTTGTTTTCCTTCTATCCATATCAATGCATATGTTTTTAAAAAAAAAAAAAAAAGTCCTTTCCAGGTCAGTATTTTCACTGTTGATGATAAACACATTGCTGCTCTCCACAGATGGTATATCTAAAACACACATGGGGAAAAATACTACCATTCCTATTAAGAAAAAAAAGCCAAGAGGAGGTATTTCTAGGTCTTACTAGTAAGAATTATTCAACCTGGCTGAGGAAGTCTCTCAGCCCCTGCAGCAGAGAAATTTAATTTTATGGCATTTTATGACAGCTTTCACTGAAAACAGAATGAGTTTTAATCTATCAAAAAGCTCTGAGGTTCAAGCCTGTAGGGGTTCAAGAGACATCTCTGGAGAACCACACATCTGCAGGGAAAAGATGTGGCATATAATGTTAATAATACATACTATTAACTGATAAAATACACCAAAATCCTGTTGAAGTAATATGCTCTTATTCTGCAAAGTCTTACATTTTCTAAGCCTTGTAATGTGTTAGAATATTAACCAAGACAGACAGCTACTAACTCCCTTAATTATGAGCACCAGATTCCACTGAAAAGCAGGATCCTGACGAATCTGACAACCTCAGATCCTCTTCTCTCTTCACTGTGAAGCCAAATGCATCACGGACACGAAGGAGCTTTTATCATATTCTAAGCAGCAGCAGTCCAATCACTACATGGCGAACAAGCCTCTCCATTTTATGCACATTTGTATCATAAAACAGCAGGTAATTGCATCAGTGGAAAATGTAAGTAAAATATAAATCCATCTGAAAAGCAACAATTTAGCCTCACTTTAACTGAGGTAACCGACCATGAAGGATGAGCACAGTGGTCCAAACCTAGATCTACTATCTGTGCACAAATGTTTAAAAGCAGTCACATTGTTTAGCAATATCCTTGTAATTTCCTTTTTTTTGGTCATTTTTGCTATTATTGTTGTTCTGTTTAGGATGTCTCCTAACACAAAAAGTGTTATATATAAATATAACAGTAACAATACAACAGTAAGAAATGATCCCCCAACTAYGTGTCCCTGTGATAAGGAGAACAAGAACTCGTGTGGAGTAATAATGACAATTATTCAATCTAATATGCATAAAGGAAACATGAAAAGGCATATATAATACCATACCACATCCCTGCCAGTCCACATAGCATTCCCAAGGGAAGGAGGATTGCACCTTTTCATTTATGTGTTTATTTCCAACCCTTTACTAAAAGAATTAAGGCTGCATAATGGTAGAAAGACACGATCCCTTTCTTTTTTTCGTTCTTTCTTTCTAGAAAGGAAAGATGCACCAATTCTTGCCCGCAGCTGGAAGGCCATGCTGGGACTAAGGAGGAATTCATGTGAGTTTCGCATCACATTGTGGCTCCAGGAGACCTCAGCACAGGAGGTGCTTGGACAAGAACCACTATGGCGTTATTTTATAACTCTCCTGAGTATAACTCTCCTGCTCCACTGAATAAAAGGAAGCAATAATCTGAAATGGTCATCACAGCTTTCTCCCTGGATAGCTGTTGTGCCCAGCCCCAGGTTTTGGAGGAAGGTGGCAACATACATTCTTCTTCTTCCTCCTCAACTCAGTTCACGTATGTGCAAAAGACATGCAGCTTGCTGGTCCTGCTTACTGTTATCTTCTGCTACAATTTTAAAAATAAATCTCTTTTTTTTCCTCAGGCAAAAGAATGAGTGGTCTTAGGCTGTTATGCAAAATAAAAATGACTTTTCTTTCAGACACTGTGTAATGTTTATTTGCATTTGTAAACCAATTTAGAAAAAGCAACTTTCTAAATGCTCCTGGAATATATTTGATACGTTCCTCCTTTCTCCTGCCAGGTTCCTCCCCATTCACAACCACACTAGCTGAAAAATATTCAGAACTATGTGTTATTTATCTGTGAAATCTCTTGCTAGGCCCACTGTTCAGTCTTCTGAGAAGTGCCTTTGTAGACACTGTTGCATCAGAGTGGAGTAGCCGGAGACAGTCTATTCAAATAGGATTTAAAGACTAGTTTACGTGACACAAGGCCTGCAGGGTCAGCCTCATTCAGGAAACCATTGCCATAAGTCACTAATGGGCAACTTTAAAAAAAAAAAAATCTATTTTTCAATTTAATGCACCACCATGTTTTGCACAAATGACACTCAGACCAAGAATAAAACCCTCCAACCACATGCCAGCAACGCCAGCACTCATTTTAATCCCTTTTTATCATTATTTATTGCTTGCTACCATAGCAACAGATGACTCCTCCATGAACAACAACAGAAAAAAGAATTCTACCAGGTTTCTCACTTCATTGGGCTGAGACTTCAATATCGCATGATACACCTACTGCCCAAATGACTTCTGTTCTCGCTGGTTTTCACCTGACTCAAAAACTACCACCACCACCAAGCGGCTTAACGTTTACTTCCCTGCCCATCCAGGTTCCATGAACACTGGTCCTTTAAAAGGATTATTTTTTCCAAGTTCAACTCCATGCCATACATCCAGTATCACTTGCTGTGTATATAAGTTCAAAACTTTCTAATTCATGAAATGCTAGACCATGCCCCAGTCATTCAGGCAGGCCATGTATCAGGGAGCCTTTCTGATCTTTGGGCTGGGATGTTATTTCTCTGTGTGGCCACAAATATCTCATGGCAACACAGGAATTGGACTCTTATTTTTTGTTGAGGGAGAGGAAGAGCTGCTTTGAGGTGACACTGGGAATTAAATGGGTTGGCTCAAACCTAAAGGGGCTTCTGCTGTATATTCCCCTAGGGCAGCATATACAATTCCAGGTATGCATTGCCATGCACAGCAGACAACTGTAGCCGCTGTGAGATAACAGGTCATTTTTCTTCAGCACTCCCTCAGCTGGAATGTGCTTTACACACACGTTTCCTCTTCCAGCTAAATCTCCTCTAGTCTCTGGGCTAAGCTCCACCACTACTGAGAGTACAAAAGTGTCCTAAAATCAAAGATGCTGCACCTGATTACACTCACGTTTCCTGCCTCCTATATTTACACTCAGCCCTTGAACAGGGTCAAAAATGTCACAACCGGATTGAAGTAAAAAAACCCAAAACAAATAAATGAAGGGAAACTTGTGAAGCTGAGGTTTCTGCTTAAAAAGCACTTCTTTTCAAAATCACTGTAAATTATCCAAAGTTTTGTTCTGAAGGCCAGTGAATAACTTGTTATGTAGCCTCAGTATCCTTGTTTAAGTTTTCTATTGCTTGCTACTATATTTATTGTTTATTGCTACAGCTTGTTTCTTTTAGCGGTGAACATATCAAATCCAGACATTTTCTAAGGAAGACCTGGATCTCTGCATTTTTGTCCTACCCACAAGGTGCACTAAATAGAAGATTGATGCTTTCACAATGACAAATGTTGCCTTAAATTCACAATAAAATGACAACTCTTTTATCGCACGTCATAGAAAGAGATACATGATCACAAACAAAATCTTTCTCCCTTCAAAGTTCAAGATAGTTTCTACAGTGGACCACAGCCCAGTCTAAGCTGTTTATAATTTAGGGTCAGACTGTTCGTTCTCACATTATTACAGGGATGCGTTCTGGCAGGGAACACGAAATCTTCCTCTTTTCCTGAGCTGGTTCAGCACCAAACGAAATTCTGAGAATTGCTCCTTGCAAACACACTGTCATCTGAGTGCAGCGACCTTCTGTGGCGTACGTTCAAAACTCTGTCTCCTCCAGTATTTTCCACACTGGGTTGCTTCACCGAGTGTCACAAGAATTATCCCAAGACCAATGTTAGTCTGACTTGCACACTGTTGGTCACACATTTTAAGTGAAGCAGATGCCAGCTCTCAAAAGCAAGCAAAATATAAAGGAGGTTCTGTCCAGACATTTCTAATTCTAGGGTAAGAAGTGGCATCCTGCCAAAACAATTTTGGAAATGAAAACACCTGAATCAATCCACTAATTAAAAATTAAAGGACAGAGGTACTTACTGAGGTATGACCAGATGAATCTATCCAATTATATACACATCTCCACTGCATTTTAGTTCCTCAAACAATCTACAATAAACACACTAATGCAGGATCTTTTTGCAGATGCTGTATGACAGTTCCCACGATCTGGGATAAAGAGGGGCAACACCAGTAAGTGGTGATGTAGGTCACTTCAGTTGGTGTTATAGCACCTGTGACACTGCTTGCAGTCATTTCACCTGGAAATTAGTGAAACATCGCAATGCTGTCAGGCACGTGTGCTAAACTTCATTTGCTCTCTTTCAGACAAAACCTCGAAGTCTCATCTGCCACTGAAGCTCCTTCCCCCTTGCCCCAGTCTGCCCTGCAACCAGCAGTCTCCGCCTTATCCTGCTCTGTCTTCACTTTTGCTCCCGCTAGCCCGTGCCAGGAACTGGGGCAGCTGCAGCAGTCCTGGCAGCTGGTGCCACAAGGAATGATACAGCCGTAAGAAACCTTGCATCCCCCAACCCCTTTTTTCCATGGAAAATGATTTGACTTTTGGCATTTATTTTTGTTTGAAATAACGTAGGGAAAGCATACTTGAATGATAATTGCACACAAATACTTCCTGTCAAGCGAGACAAGAGAAACCTCACTGAAGCAGCGCGGGAGGCAGCATGATCTTCCCTACTTTTTTTTTCTTTTCTCCTCTCTCTGCTTTCCAGCGTATCAAGCAGAACCTACAGCATGCCAGAATGGCCCTTCTGTTTCAGCCACCTCCTTTCTCCCCACGCCTCCCTGCTGAGTCCCTCGGAGGGCAGCTGCAGGCTTCCTACTCCCCTGCGTACGTCTTAGTCTTGTTCTAAGTTCTTTCCTACCAGCAATCCTTGCCCCCTCCCCTGCGTTGTTCGTATTTCCTATTGCTTACTGTCAAAAGCTGCCTGCTTCTCCATTGCCTAGTATCCGCAACTAATCCAAGTGTCTTGCTGCAGGGGTTAAAAACCAGCCAGAAGTTTGGCATTTTGTAAGTAAATTAAAATTAGGGGGAGAAAAGGACAATTACTAGTTTACTTTATGGAGCTGGCCAGCTTTCAGATGCATGGGGAAAAATATTTATGGGGGTGAGAAAGAAGATGAACATTTTCAATAAGAATACATTTTTTTATTCACTAACAGAGAAGATACTAGTGCTGATGCAACCCCTCCTTGCCATACTGGTAAGGAAACTTCTAGGAACAATACTGACTTTAACTGCAGAAATCTGGGGGTCTGCTTCAGTTTTAGGTACATCAGTTCTGGTACAACTCCAGTGAAAAAACAACTTAAAATATGTTAAAAAAAAAAAGGAGGAGAAAAAAAAAAAAAAAAAAGTGCTTTTAATCATGGGATACTAAACAATCAGTGGCCCTGCATGATCTTATATATTTTTATACAACTACGAATACTTTTATTTGTCTAGAATTCTACTTTTTGGTCATTTTTTCACTTGTGTCTGCTTTTTTTTTGCCATTTATGACTTCAGTCCTTCAACAAAAAGCCACAAGTTTTGCAATAACTATACCACTTTGTTTCTGGTCTTTCTAACTCCTTTCTGGTGAGGCAGCCTGTTTTCTTTATGGGTTTTTTTCATGAACTAAGGCTTAGGAAATTCTCATATGATGTCCATCTCAGGGGAAGGGGCATCTCTGTTTATCTACAGGATGGAAATTGTTTAGCCTTTGTGGTTTCTGAAAGATGTTTGTAGACAAAACGGAGCTCAAAATACAGCCTAATCCACAGTGAAATATTAGTTCTCCTTTCCTGTCAGCTTTTCTAAACCAAGATTTCGCCTCGTCTGTGAACATTCCCTTGAAGAGGGCAGCTTGGATGGCTTCCATGTCCTAACTCTTTGATTTGCGGCAGCTAAGATCAAGTGGGAATAGAGCTTGTTACAGTAATCCATCAGTGGTATAACACATGCAGGAACATCCCAAGGAGGGAGACCTTGGGCGTCACGGGGAAGGTTAAGGCTATAATTTCTCTTAATGTGATTTTGTCTGGCCTTTTCAGAATTTTGTCCGCTTTGGGCAGGGCCACTAGATCAGCAAACCACAGACTGAAAGACTGTGCTCAATTTTGTATGCTCTTAGACCTAAAAATTTTTTATAAGTGACAGCATTAGGTTAAGCTTTCTTCCACTTTCTAACACTGAAAAATAGAAGTAGAAGATTCACTTGAGAGTACACCATACATGGTGGTGCGGATTTTGGAAAACAAGGGCTCTTCTCTTTTACGGTGATTTTCATTTTAGTGATTAACTTGGTCCCAATCTAAAAAAAAGTGAAATAACTTCTTAACAAAGAGAAGAAACAGGAAATGAGAAACCAATATACCTAAATGTTAAGCGATGAAGAAGAAAAAACATTAAAAAATTAAAAACTTTCCAAACATGAGAAACCAACCTCAGTGAAGGCAATAAAACAGAGCCTAAAGGCTATACAAGAGGAAAATTAGGAGAACAGAGATGGAATCCAAAGAGCAAATATCTAAGGATATAAAACAAAAGCCACAAATTCCTTTATGGTATCCAAAAAAATGAAAATATGTAGGAGGTCCTAGATCACTGGGGATAAAAGAAACTGAGGAAAACAAAAGTTAAGGAAGGGAAGCAAGATGACTTCTTTTCATCCAACTTCACCACAGAGGATGTTGGGGAGAAACCTATTCTGGTACCTGCTTTTATTTTTCTGTATTTTATTTTTTAATAGATGTGAACTAATAGCAAGGTTCGAATACTTGCTAGCAGAAACAAATGTGTTGGAGGAGGATGATAGCTTACAAAGCAGTAAACAAGCAGACGACAAGAATTCTGACAGCAATTAAAACAAAGAAATTGAGCCACTGGCTTAAATGAGTATGCTTTCACTACACTTAGTAACTTAAAGAATCAGAGGATAGCAAAAGTTTCACCTATCTTTACAAAAGCAGCAAGGTTGATTCAGGAGACTGTAGAGCTCCAAGCTTTATTGCTATACCTGGCAACCTGGCTGAAAGGACGAATAACAGGAGATTAAATACATCAAAATAATCACTAGATTCTGAATATGTTTATAAAATAGTGGACAGATAAAAGCAAGTAAAGAAAATTAGACTTTCAATATCTTTACAAGAGCCTCATGGGAGGCCACCTATGAAGCGTGAGGTTAAGAGAGCAAAAGAAAAGATGGAATACATATTGATTCTCATCTGATGACAGGGTTGACAGCAAGTGTCTCATGGTTTGTACTTTGTATTTCAAAATTATCTGGAAGCAAGGAAGCACACCGAGAGGGTAAAATCTACAGATGGCAAGAAATTATTCAGATTAGTCCTGATTTAAGATTATTAGGGGTTTGAGAGATAAGCAGTAAATCTGCTTCAGCAGATCATGGTCATTACTGTAGATCACAATGAAGTGCACACTGCAGGCAGTATCGGACTCCTTTGTGCCTTGGGCTGAGTCCTGAATTGCCCGATCAGCTCAGGAGACTGCTTGGATGTCCTTGTGAACTGCCCAAAGATAACTGTGTCAAAAGGATAGCAACAGTCAAAAACCACAAAGAAAACCTCAGGACATCTAACAAAAGATAGCACAAGCAGAACGGACAAACGTAGTAGGCATATAATATTTATAAGGAGAGGCTGGCATACTGCATTTGCTATTGTTTAACCCATTCTAAAAGGTAAGATGGAGAAAAAGTGTGGAAATGGTCTCAAAGAAAAAGATGTAGAAGGATTATTTGAGACTTAGACAAGGATCTGAGCAGCCTGGTTTAATTTGGTCTTGCACTGAAAAGGGTGATGGACCAGATGACCTTCAGAGGTCCTTTCCAACCTAAGTTATTCTATGAAATAGAGAGATAAAAAAAGTTTTGACTGTTCAATATATTCAGACAGCAAATCCTGAAACTGGCAAATTCAACAGCAGACAAAATTAGATTATGAATTCATTGTCACAAGAACTGCGCTAGGAGCCAAAATAAGATTTGATTTGTGCAGTTTTTTAAAAATTGTATTATTACAGGGTCGTCATCTGTCTCCCCCACCCCAATATCCAAACAAGGTGGCTTTTGGAAAAGAAATCGTTCCTCCATTTGATGCATATAATGAGTACTATGGCTCATGAAATAAAACGTTTCTAGGAGAGATCTTCCTTTTCCTCCGAAGCTTCTTGTGCTCTCCTCTCAAGCAGCTGGTATTGGCCACTGTCTGAATCAAGACACTGGACTAGATGGATACTAGTATTATCTGCTGTAATTATTTCCATTTTCACATGAGACATGACTCCAAACCAGAATTTTCATGTTTGTTATCTCCTGATGATATTCTGTCATGTTTACTCCATTAATCAAGTAATATACTGTTTTTAAGGGTCATCCATGAAATCTCACACTCTGAGAGCTCCAAGAGTGAGGTTACAGTGTTTCTATCACTCCTGCTAGCAGCAGTAATAAATAATCTGCATACCAAATTGAGCCATTGACCAGACTTATGCATTAGCCAAGAGATTACCACTTTTTAAAAAGAGGTGCTGCCACAAGTTTCCTTTATTTCTATTTATCTTCCCTAACTCCTAATCATTGAAATTATTGTCAGGAGGAGGACAGAAAAGGAATTAAACTAAATATTTCAAGGACACTTTCATTCTGGAAACAATTTTATTACCAAAAAAGTTCATTCCTTCCATTGCCCTTAAAATACAATCAGGCATCTGCCTTAAAAAAGAGATTCCCCCAAACCACAAATAGTTCCTAATAGTTATATACATTAATAATGTATATAACATTAAAATGGCTGTCATAACGTGGCTGCCTATTAGTGCATTGATAAGGAAACCACCTGACAAACAGAGATAAAGCTCAGAAGAGAGAGTACTGCATCTTGGAAATTCAGTGGGAATGACACAACGAATCCACATTCATAAAAAGTGCTGTGACCAGGGAGGAACAAAATTAAAGAATAAAATAAAATCTTAAATATTTCATTTTAAAGAGGGTGTTTAAAAACATATATATATTTACCCAGTAGACATACCTTGGCTGACCTAGTGATGGCCCCAATCTCTGAATAAAGATCAGTGCTGTCTGGGAACTTTTCCACCACCATAGTGCAGACGTGGTGCAGGAGGGACTGCTTGTGCACCGTGTCCTTGACTTCTGGAACCTTCTCGAGGTAGCTCAACTCAAAAGCTTTGGCCTGTAAGGGGGAAAAAAGGGAAGAAATTAAAAATAAAAATATTTACTCCTTCCCATGCAGATTAGTAGACAAAAATGATTACCAAGTAGGGGCAGAGGGGAAAGAAAAATAATCCTACAGGAGAAGAAACTTATTGCTTTTATTTATTTTTAACTTGCTGAAGAGTAAGCCTAAAATCACTCCACCTGCAGTGAAATGACTCATGACACAGTTCTCACAATTTTAATGGGGAGCATCAACACTAAACGCAAGGGAGTTACACCAGAAGAGTGCCTAGCTCCACATTTCCTTCAGGTTATGCTGAAAGAGGCAAAGAGCACTCTGACACACAATAAAAAGAAAAAGTAGGTTCTGTTTTCTAAATTATTTTGCTGGTACAAAATAAATACTGGGTTGCAACTGTCATAATGGTTTTGACTTTTGTTTTTTGACAGAAAAAGCTGTAGGGGAAATGCTGGGACAACAGGCTTACGTTGGTTCCATTCAGAAAGTTCCCAATGGCTAGTAGAGTAGAAAGGATAAATCCCAAAGTTTTATTGTGCTCCAGTTGGTCCATTCCTTCCTTCAGGTCTAGAAGTGGTTCTGCAACTTCCTGCCATGAGAATAGAAACAAGAAAGTGAAGGCTGCAGTTGGCTATAGCTGCTTTAAGTTTTTAATTCTATGCTTTAGATTAATTACTGCAAAAAGTTCCTGAACTGGTGTCTTGCAGAGTGAAAACTGGCCATGTGTGCTGGCTTTCTTCCATGCTCCAGCTAATAAATCACATGCAAGGACAGCAAAAAAATATATAAAATACTTTCCTAATGTTGCTTCTTTATGTATGCAATTGCCTTACTTGTCCTGGGGATTATTCTGTGATTCCAAACAGGAGAGAGAGAATCAGCAGCAGAGGCTGCTGCATTTGAGTTAGATGCATGAACATCCCCCTGCCCCAACTGAYAAAAAAGCTTCTTATACCTATTTTTTCTAATCTTTGAAAAACAAACAAAAAAAAGTTAGAACCCTGGCTGACTTGACATTTGTAGTCTGACCTAAAGCTTTCTTCAAATGATGGCCACCTCTGAGTTTTAGATATGGTTTTGTGCTTGTGTGACTAAAACTGGAAAAAACCTCACTGCAGACATAGAGGTTTACAAGTGTTCTCATTTTAATCTTTTAACTTAATGCATCTTCCATCCACACGTGTTATCTGAGTATAGGTATGTAAACTGATAAGGCCTGAAAACATAAATTCTGTTCCATTACCTCGGGAAGTGAACTACACCTGAGAGTTCAAAGGAAGAGAGCGAGGGTAATTGAGTTGACGGAGCTTATTTCTATGTCTTTGTGTGAGGCCCAGGGTTATTTATTTTGCATGCACAGTAACAGTTCACATTGTTCCTATCTCCAAATGCCATCCTAAGCATCTGTGAGCAGCATTCTCTTCCCAAATTATTACACTCTCTATGAGCCAAGAAGCCAAAATGAAGCTGTTATTTTAGAGCAAGAGGCAAAACAGCCGAGAACTTCACTTTCTTGGAGAAATACAGTGGGTCATTCAACGATTGTAGTGATATTTTACCATGAATAAGAGCACAAAGATGAAGGAAACATACGTTTCTAGTCACTACAGAACAATTCATCTCTTGAAAAGGAAAGAATATGGCAAATTCGAGACAAATTAAGAGATGGCATAGTGAGCAAAGTAATTTATACATCAGAGGAGAGACGCTAAATAATCCAAGACTTTATCAAGTTAAACTAAAATCAATAAACTGCTGCACAGAATTCTTTGAATTGCTTTGAAGTCAGGGTTGATTTAGTTTGTTTTGTTGCATTATGGGGATGAATCACACTGCTCTGCATCTGCTGTAAACACACGCTTTTGAACTATTTTACTTGCATCAATTTGCAACCTGTTAAAAAATCATTCCTAAAAGGTTAATTTAAAACATTCTGAAAGTGAATAAAAAGGTAGCATAAAAGGCTTCCAAAGCAGGCTATGCTGTAGCCCTTCATTTAGCTATTTACACGCAAGTTATCCAAGCTTAGACTTTCTTGCATATAGTACACATTTATAATTACTCCTTATTTTCTATTTTATTGTAGCATTAAAAAACAATAAACAACAGTGTGCTAGATACTGTATAATCAGATGAAATACCCATTCTTTCTCCCTATAAAACTCACCTTCTACCTAAAGAGGGCAGATACATAACGCAGAGCTACCTCATATCCTTAGATACCACGTATCCTTATTTACCATGTTTTTATTTTTTACCTAAAAATTATGCTTGAATGAAATTTGAGGATTGGTCTGGAACTTCTGGCTGCGAGACATCTGATAATGCCTGGTAAATGTTTGACGCACATGCACAAATGAACTCAACTATATGTGTGCAATGAATTCAATGGTCCTGGGACAGGGACATAGCACACGTTCTGAACAACATGCATTGTTACCAACCTGCTATACTGGTAACAAGTTTAGCTTACTGCACCGATACAAGTTCATGTGCATTGCTTTTCTGGGAGGGGTAAAAACTTAGTTGGGATGGGAACTTTGAGATGACCAAAATGTAATTTGCCATATTTGCATTTAATCAAGACTGGCCTGCATGAAGTATCATACCCTTTTAAAACAACATAAAGTATCAGGATCATACTGTAAAACTTAAAAAGCTCTGATGCACTTTTTAAAATTTTCAGACAGTTTAAGCATCGCTCAGAAGTACAATCTTTTTGGACACTTATTTCTCTAGCACACTGTCTCCAGGGAGACTAGAGTCAGGAGTAATCTTTCTGCTCAGAAGAGAAACTGAAGCAAGCCCTTTTCTTTACCACTTCTACTTTTCTCATTTCTACACCTGCTTATATTCACTTAGGATCCTTTAAAGTTGTCAGCAATAAGGATATATTTGCCCACGGTGACCTTAAAAAAAAAAAATCTAATTTAGGACAACTAAAGATTCTATTTCTCTTTCTAAGGCCTTTAAACTCCCTTTGAGATAATGAAGTTTGACAGCATCTGCATCATGAACAGTTCAGTACAAAGAACCAGCAGTAACACAGTGTAATTTTTCACAGCAAACAAAGGTCTGAAAATGAAGATTTAAAGTTGAAACTTTACCTCTTTTGTCTATGCCTTTAAAATATGATACCAAAAGAAAGGTGAGAAAAATTACTGTTCCACTGATGACCTTCAGTAGGCATACAGTACCTTAGATACATGTTAACATTTCAAAACATTATACACATTATCAAACAGATCATTTGGAAAGGGTTTTCCTTCTTTATTTTCTGTAAAGAGCAAAGAATGAGTTCCAGTTCAGCCCCTCACAGTCCAAGGCTGCTCCCTACAAATGTACCCTGACTTGCTTTAGTTAATTAAATTCAATCCAAGAAAGATGACTTCCTTCATTACGCCTGGAAAGCTTTTCTACAGACATGAACAATATCTCACTTAACCCTTTTCTTGAACAATCTCATGCTGTTTTTCTTTCAGGTTGTCAGAGATGGAGCTAAGACCTACTTAGGCAAAACACTGTTCTCGGCTGCTTAGCAAAAGAGTCTCATGAATGAGAACCCCAGCCTTACATCAACAACTCAGGTATTTCACACTGTTGATATCATGGACCATCTAAAACTTCCAGCCTCATGGAAATAATAGTAAGGTTCATTCATTTCTTACATAAAATATGTGACTTGATAAACGATATGAGTGTGTTCTGAACCGTTATGAATTTTCCTAATTTTAAAACAGATTTTAAAAAAATCAAGCAAATGCTGGACAAAAAAATGACAAAAACTGTGGAGGTAAGTGATTTGGCACCTAAGTTTCACAAAGGGTTTGCCCATTTGCAGATGGATCTTCTGCAAAAACATAGTTTCAAGAACAGAAGAATATTAGCAGGTCATGGGACTCTTATTATCATAATCATTAATACAAACTACTTCATTTTTTAATTGGATATCGTCATGGTATCTTATCTCAGTCTAAATAACGCTTATGTTTATTGGTTACTTGGAACTTAAACTCTGACTTTAACCTTTTGTTACTGGAGAGACCCAACTGCGCTCTCTCTCGTACCTCTGATGTCTGATCCCGTATCTTCCTCTTCACCCAACTAAGACCCAAGCTGTCTCTCATATCTATGCTTGTCTGCTAGGCTTCTTATCACATGCTCCTCTTACTTTATCAGAGTTATCATATGTTATTTCCTGTACCATTTTACGTTAAGTACTGTACTTACGCCTATCTACCTTTCAACAGGGATAAAAATCTYGGTCCTATCTTCAGCTATTGCTTCTTTGAGTAATTTAGGTATTTGAGATTTTTATACTAACATCCATTCTACATGGATTTTAGCTGGCAATTCATTAACTTTGTGACATAAACATTATAGGATCAGTAACAGGACAACTATCAGAATTTCTTTAGCTTTTATCAGTGCTTCAGATGTTACTTTTTGATTGAGAGGAAGCTAGAAATTCTAGGTATAGACATAGATTAACAGCTACAGCTAACTCAGCTCACATGAAAGGGACAATTTAGCCTTGTGGTAACTTCAAAGCAGAATAAATAGCTGTACCAGAGTGAAAAAAACCTGGCAAAAAAGTATTCAGGCCAGATACAAGTATTTTATGTTTTACAAGTCAAAAATGTAAATGTCTAAGACTAAAATGTCATAATTAAAAAAATCTGAATATTAGTGTGATTGCATTTCCTAAAATCTAAGAAAATTAAACAGAGGTTGAGTAATCTTGACAGTATCATCTGCAAATCAATCCGTTGTATAACTTGTTAAATAACCACGGCTAGGTAAACATAAGGCATTTTCAGAAGCATGTCCCACTTCTCAGAATCCTTATCACACAAAGTTACACTGACTTTTTAATATACACATATGTGCACAGATACACATACAAAATTAATACATACAGGAGATAGCTGCCTGAAGAGCAATGCATGGGGTATGCACCAGAAGCGCAGCCAGAAGAAGGTTCCTGCGCTGAGATTCGTGAAAGAGCTTGTGAAAGTCAGCAAGTAGCTGAAATCACCTACAGAGTTTCATTCTGCTTCACCTATGCACCAAAACTATACGCAGTCATTTTGAAATTTTTGTCTGTGATTCATCATATGCGACAGAAACCCAATTATAGTGTTCTCTGAATAAATGCCATCCACAAAGAAGGTGGCAAGAATTGCCTGTGACTGAACCGAAAAGAGCACCCGCGAAGGATGTCTTATCTTTTGTTTACAACTTTGAAAGAGAGTTATAAACAGAAATAACTTTAATGGATGGTGTTTTCCTTAGTTCACATGGATGCAAGATCAATACTCTCATTTTACAATGTAAGGCTGAATACTGTAGTCCTCATTCAATCTTTATCCAAAGAAAAATTCCTACTGCTCTGAAGTAAGAATTTCCTGAATAACAACATCTGGAGAAGATGTGGTAAGGATTTAGCCCTCTTCTTTGTTCCAATATCATTACTGCCTAATTAAAGGAAGGAAGACATAATCTCTAATTTTCTTTCATAGAAGGAACAGATTATGAAGGATCATTTTAGCTGTTTCCTGGTTGGCCACTGAAACAAAAGTGACCCATTTACCGTTTCCTCAAAATATACGCTCATATAATAACAAGGTCAGGGAAAGATTAAGCAAAGCCTCGGAAGAGTCTCCACCCCTGCCTCCCTGCTTTCCCCTCACCTTTTCCACTATCTCGTAGTCCATCTTGAAAGCCCAGAGCTGGAGCCTGGCGGAGAGTTCGCTGATGGAGGAGAGGGTGAGAAGGAACTGCTCGGCGCTGCCCAGGGGGACATCGGGGTTCGCCAGCTGCGCCTCCTGGATCTTTTGCTTCTCCTCCTCGGTCGGGATCATCGTCAGGATTTTCTGCGAAGGGAGACAAAAGGCAGGCATCAGCGGCGGGGCCCAGAGGCGCGCAAGGGCTGGATGTAGTGGCACAGGGATGCTTCTGTGGCAAGCGCTCCTGCAGCACAGGCTCACGCGATGAGCTTCGCTTGGACTTCACCTGACCTCCTGTGACACTGGGTGACTTTTCAGCAGCAACGGCAGAAGTCCTTAGTCACTGGCTGGTAAATTAGTAGTAACCAAGCACTAACCCACCGCACAAGAGAGCAAAACAAGGCCTGCTATCTTGAACATCCGCAGTTGAAAAACACATCTGTATTAACATGCATTTTTTAAAATCTGTAGTCAGTGGATATGGTTAATCATGGGATCAAACACTGAAGAAAGACAGGGCATCTAGTTAGGACTGAATTCCTCAGCTTTCATATCTTTAAATCAGAACTGGCCACCTTTCTTCAAATTACTTATGGAAGTGAGGGTAGAATGAGTGACATCTTTTGGTCTGTGATTTACAGCAGGTCAGACTAGATAGTAGGTCCCTTTTAGCCTCAACATCTATGAATCTTCCAGTGCATACAGGAATAACTTGAGGACTCCTGTCCCTTGCTGTTCTCATAATTTATTATTTTTTGTTCAGTCTGTTTTGTTTTTTATGAAACATGACAACTACTGCAGCCTATTAGGTCACTCCCCAAAATTTCACCCGAACTGAGGACAACTTCCGAAGGAACACGCATTGAATTTAAAGTTGTATTATGCATTGCGTAACATATGGCCTTTTTCTCTTGATCTGAAAAGTCTAAAATATTGATGAAAAAGGATCTCAATATTTTCCAGTTTCTGCTGTCAGTATGGCTCAAAACATTTATATTTTCCCTTTAATTCTTGGATTTTACATGCTTGTTCACATGCGGCAGCTTTCCTTCTCAAAGCATTGCTCTCTAAGGTATTGCTTCTTAATTAGTTTTTCACATAATAAATGCATTTTCAAATGAAAAAGAAAAGCAAAACAACATACAGGCATCAGATAAGTTGAGGTCTTCACCCTGCTGATCAATGCCTCATTAAACCAAAGCAGTAGATTTTCAACACAACTTATGTTTATTCATCTGAAGAATGACATGTTTTTGTTGTAGCCTTCTATAATGATAGAGGCTGTTTTGGAGGGGAGGAGAGAATAATAAAAATACAGCCAAAGAGCTATCAGACCTGCCAATCCAAACTACAGCCTTGTTCCAGTGCTGGACATAGCCAATTCATCAAAGTAGCACAACTGCCCCCTTCCAGTACCGGTAATTCATCTGGCTCCTTGTACAGTGCTGGAGCTAAGCGTGGAGAGCAAGGGACCTTTTGTGGTCAATCAGGCGAAGAACAAGAGTTAAGCAAGCAAATAAAGTTCAATTTGTTGAACTGGGACTTATTTAATTTCAGCCACAGCCTTTGTATTGCTGTCCATCTTCTTGTGCTGACTTCCATAAACATAAAGAAAGAAGCATTTCTTTCTGTTAATGTTGGCTCTGCCTTTCAGTTAAAAAAAAAAAAAAAAAGCCTCCTTGCTTGGACACTGCAAGCTTCTACCTTAATAAATTAATATCCTAAGGAAAAAAGAAGAGGAGGAAGATCCCTCAATACACTCTGCTGCTTTTCCTTCCCCTGTCAATTACTGTTTGGAAAATATTCTCATGTATGCCTGTTCCAACTGATAGCATTTGTGTATTGATTTTGAGATGTGCTATCCATTCATCCATCCATGCACACATGCTGGAATCTGTAACTTAGGTCATACCTAACATCAAACTAGAGATTTATAAGTAGCTGCTTCAGGGCATTTCTCAGCGCTTAACCAATACTCATCTGAAAAAGTTCATAAAAAAGAGAGACTGAGTCTGAAACTCATAAGAAGAGGTGTTTCGCAGAGTGTCCTTTGAAGAAGTCAGGCCTCCTAGTGCCTACTCCTCTCTTCAACAACAAGAAGCCAACACCCCCTCAGCTGAGCCAGGGCAGCTTGTATGGGTCATATGACATCCATACATGGAGAGTTTAGCAGTAGCCATGTGATGGATGTAAAAATGCTTCTCATGCATTTTTGAAGGCTAACACTTCAGCAGTATTCTCAATTGCCTCCTACAAATAACTAGGGCTTTTGGCAGCTACCCAGGGATCCCACAAGTATTTTGTGGTGGTTCAGGGCCTTCACTCCAGAGATTCTGCACTGCTTTGGGGCATTTTAAAGAGAGCAATGAAATAGTAAGCTTTATTTCCAAAGGGACTCTCCTCCTCCTTGAGCTTTATGTAAACACCACAAGCCAGATGGAGCTGACAAAAAGCATTTGAGTCCAAGTACTGCAAGGCTGCTGTGCTGCGTACCGTAGTATGTGAAACAGAGAACGCCAAGCAAACGAGCCTGTACTTGTGGTGCCAGCTGCTGAGGATCACCCCTGCTGCTGAAAGCCCTGCCTCGAAGGGACCAGAGCTGCTGGCAGGTCTCACACCATCCAGGGTGCAACTGCCCCCGTAACAACGACTTACTCACCAGCACTTCTAATCTGCTCGGGCAAATAATTCTGATCCTGCTGGTCATCATCCTTGGTGTGCCCCTGAGCAAGTGGTAAAATGCTCCTATTCTTGATTTCCACTCTATGACTAATTTGAGCCACTTGTTCAGCGCTGGAAACTGATGAGTACACCATCTGCCAGTTTATTATTATTTTTATTATTATTATTTTTTTAAGCATCACTGACAGTAAAAGTAGATTAAAAAAACAGCGGGGCAGAAGGTTACTGGCACTTGATGTGACCATTAAATCACAAATAGCTTTGAATCTAATCATTAGTTCATAATGCTTTCCCTAGTACGGCACTCTTCAGGTTGATTAAAGAAGAATTGGTTATCAACAAACCCTATGCTCATATCCTCTAATATGTGTGATACACATATTTTACCTCCATGCATTCTCACACAACTGTTTGGGCCAGAGACTAACATTCTGAGGAAAACCAGTGCAGAAATCTTTTCATGGAGAAAAAGAAGTAATTTTTGGAGATCCTGTTCGCATGAGATAATGGATCCTAATTATTCTGCTCCTGGACTGCGGGACCCAGCCACTTGCTTGAACTTTCAGCGAAGGGACCAAACTGTTTATTTCCTGGACTCAGCCATCCTCATGTATGATCTCCAAAAATTTCTAAGAGGAAAGCCTTACAAGGCTCACAGGGCAAAATTTATAACCCCCATATGCCTGAGGATTACGGGCCTCAGTGTGGGACGCAAGAAAGCACCTAACCAGAGACTGCGAATAGCCTGGAGCCTCTGCAGAAATTAGATGCTTAAGCTATCTCTTTCAAGAGATAATGGGGCTTCTTAGTGATGATGAGGTTGCAGGGGTGCCTTGGCTTTCATATTTGGTTTCAGCTGATTTTACCAGGCGAACAGGAGCCTGAAAAAAATTAGTAAACTAAATATCTGGTTGTTGTTGTGTCCAAAGCTTTCTGTGGCTCGAGGCCCACAAATTTGTAAGCTGCATCACCAAATACACATTAGTGAGTATTTCATCGGATATTTGACAGGCCTCGGCAGACGATTCAGCTCCAAAAATGCTCTCACACTTCAGCTTTCCAGGCAGCTATTGACGAGACACATCGGTGGTTTGCATTACCTGCAGAAACGCTAACAAAATATAAGAGCATAGGAAGGTCAGGACTCCACAGTAAGTGAGGCCGCCTGCACTAATTTTATTTCAACTTTTCCAAAAATGATCCAATTCGGAGAAGGAACTACATCTAAAATGCCCGATAGCGATCCCTGTAAATCAGAACCTGACAGCTGCTGCCTTGGTCAGACCGCTCCACTTCCTCAGCTCTCTACTGAAATACATGAGCATGCCATTGCTGGTCACATAAACTGTAGAAGATGTTTTGGTTTCCCGCAAGCAGTGGAAGTGTAGCTTTTTTTTCTTTAAATAAAGTCTGAAACTCATTAGGGCAGCGATACACTGACCGTGGGTGTACGGCCAGCAAGGCACCGTTGAGTCCGTTCTCTCTTCTGTCTAGGCTTGTGAAAAGAGGTGTTCTTTCAGGTCACGCAAGCTAGCCTAATTTGAAACATCCCATCACACTTTTACAAAGCATTAGCTAAACAAATTGGAAACTGCAAATGCCAACGTACCGTGGCAACCATCAGAACAAAAACTTCAATACCTTGATCGTTTCCGAAAATCAAATTTTGTTTTTTGTTTATATGTGTCACAATCTACCTTTTTAACACCAGGCTCCCATTTCTTACTCCTTTTTACATCTCAGGGCTACCCAGCCACTCCAGACACATGGACTTCGAAGTACTTAACAAATGTAGGTATGGAGGGCCTATCTTACCTGGAGAGTTTTTTCATTTCAAATAGTTTTACTAAAAGCTATACCTACCAATGCAATGCAATATTGTGTAGCATCACAAAGCTATATTGTAAAGCACAAAGCAACCCACCTTAATTTCCTCACAGCATTACCCCAATTTTACTCTGCTAAATTAATCATACTCTTTGGTATAATTTGTTTTCGACCCACRTTCCCTTACCGACTAGCACTTTACAGAGGGACTCACTCATTTCCTTTACTAAAGACAAGCACCAAGGACTGGTTTGGTGGACTCTATTCTTGCGGTTCCCATGATACACTTCATTAAAATTAGGTGCCAGGATTTTAAGCTCGCCTCTTTTGCTTAGCTCACAGAAAGCCCTCATCCATGCTAAGCAGGCTGTTCTTTATCCTGCAGCAGCTCCAAGTTGTTTGAACACAATGAATGCCAAGCTTCCAAAGAAAGGAAAATACAACCAGTTTGGCAAATGTAAGGTGGCAAAAATTTTTTTAGGTGGATTGATGCACGCTTGCAGACGCACATTGTGCCTTCCTTTGAAAATAAGTTTCTAACAGTGCCTGCTCTGCATACTAAATGGACTACATTTGCCTTTCTAGCACCATGGCCCATTTTCTGCCCTCTTTCACAGCTCAGGGGTACCTAACCACTTCAAACACATGGCCTAAAATATGCAACATACTTAGGTATAGAGGGCTTTAAAATACCTGGAGAATTTTTTCTCCTATCTTAGTTACATATTTGAAGTTAAAAAGCAAAGTATGGATTACTAACAAGAGTTAAATGGCGCAAGCAAAGCAGCATTTAGCAGAATGTAGGACAGTAGTGGAGGGCTTACTGGGTCACTATGAACTTGATGATGAGTTAGGCTATCACAAACTTATAGCCTGCGTCCCACTGCATCACTGCCTTGTTGCTAGCACTACTGTCAGCACTACTTTAGTCCACTGTCCTTAAAGGAATTGCCAAGGTCAATTTTAAGATACCATTTAATCTGAACTTATCCACCAAGGTGCAGAACTAAAGGCACACGCACACTAACACAACAGTGATGATGCTACTCAGCAAGGGACATAGCTCAGAGCTTACAGCCAAGGCAACGGATGGCTCAGGTGACTTTATACCCTGTTGGTGCCCTGCTCTGTGCTGGATCCCCTAAAAGCTGAAGATGATCCTAAATTTTAGCTTCTCTGAAATTTTAGCAGTGAATGTTATGTCCTCACTGCACACATCACATCTCTTCTCCTGCTCTCCTTACACCTCTCTCTCCTGCTTACTAGCCATGACATCTCTTCTAGACAATTAACTATGTAGAAAGGTTTTTGAGTACCCACTGTGATGCAGTTTTTTAATTAGACCAATTGCATAATTTTTTTCCATACCAGTCCTGCCTCATTCGACCCATAGATTAGCTATAAAGTATATTATATAGCAAATAATTTGCTTTATTCTCTGCATTTTTATATAAATGAAGCTGATGCTTACACTATTACTGATTCATTCATCATCACTACCAATTATTTCCTAATAGTTAGGAACTGTCGATATGAACTAGAAAACTTTCTAAAAATCTAGACTGAAAAGACAACCCTTGTTCCCTCTAAGCTAACTCTAAGGCTAAAGCCAGTGAACAGATGGATACAGAGGAGATGAGAAACAGAAAACAAAGCTTGCCTACACTGTAGATCAAAGGGGCAGTATGAAAAATTGAGGCAGGGCTCTGCTGAAAACAGCGGGACTCACAATGATGCATTTCTGTATCTCTCTCTGCACCTCTTGGCCAATTCTGCATGGCTTAATCCAGGCTTCTATCTCACTATAAACGTCTATCTGGCTCTATAACAATGTGCTATAAGAAAAATCTGTAATTGGGGATTGGGGAAGGTAATCTGAATTCAGTGCACTGTTTTACCCCATAAGAAGTAAATTAATATGGAACATTGAGAAAAAAAAGTTCTTTTCTCCATGAATATCATCCTTCCCAACCAATAAAGGCTTCATCCCTCAAGGTGCAAAGTACTTGGGCTCTGCTCCATAGAATCATTGAATCATTTAGGTTGGAAAAGACCTTTAAGATCATCAGGTTCAACCCTTAACCTAGCACTGCCAAGTCCACCACTAAACCATGTCCCTAAGCACCACATCTACACGTCTTTTAAATACCTCCAGGGATGGTGACTCAACCACTGCCCTGGGCAGCCTGTTCCAGTGCTTGACAACCCTTTACATGAAGAAATTTTTCCTAATACCCCATCTAAACCTCCCCTGGCACAACTGGAGGCCGTTTCCTCTTGTCCTATCACTTGTTACTTGGGAAAAGAGACCGACACCCACCTCGCTACAACCTCCTTTCAGGTAGTTGTAGAGAGCGATGAGGTCTCCCCTGAGCCTCCTCTTCTCCAGGCTAAACAACCCCAGTTCCCTCAGCCGCTCCTCGTAGGACTTGCTCTCTAGACCCTTCACCAGCTTCGTTGCCCTTCTTTGGACATGCTCCAGCACCTCAATGTCTTTCTGGTAGTGAGGGGCCCAAAACTGAACACAGTATTCGAGGTGCGGCCTCACCAGTGCCGAGTACAGGGGCACGATCACTTCCCTACTCCTGCTGGCCACACTATTCCTGATACAGGCCAGGATGCTGTTGGCCTTCTTGGCCACCTGGGCACACTGCTGGCTCATATTCAGCTTATTCCCTTTCTCTTGATTTTAAATATCTGAACGATCACATCAGGAGTACTTGCATCCTTAGCTTCAAGCTGTGGACACAGAACTCAGAAATTCCCATTTTCTTTACCACTGGACAAGTATATCAACAGTGTATCATTTCCTGGTTTCTGAATTCTTCAATTTGAAAGCTACCTGCATATATATTTTAAATGAAATTATGGTTTTCTGGCACTAATGGAAAGGCCACCTGAAGGAGGGTGTGGTGGTACAAGGCACTCACAACTGTGGACACCACAGATGGTTGGCAGATGGACAGCCCAGCTACAAATGTTGGCACTGGAAAGGGTGAGCGGTGCAGAGCAGCTGAACTTCTGTTAAGCATGCCAGAGAAGGACACAATTCAAAGGAGATGATACATGGAAGATAATAAAGATGTGTTCTTCTTTATCAGCCATTTTATGTTGGACTTTGCATGGAAACACTGCCTACAGTACTGAGATCTAACTGGTGGTCTGTGAGTTGGGCTTGGCTGGAGGGGTGCTTCTCTCCAACACTTTAAAGCTTAATACTGCAAACCGCAGTAGTGGGTACATGGGCTGGGCCATGAAAAATTACTTTTTTAGCCCAATTCGTTACTTTCACGATATGAGTAAGGTATGTATATAGCAAATAAGTAATACAGCTTTAGGAAGAAACTATATTCTAGTAGGGATAAATCAGGCCTTGACTTCTAGCTAGAACGATCTTTTGCCTTAAGTATTTCTGTTGCATGTAACTGTTGGCAGCTCCACTTCCATTCCAGCCAGCTTTTCTCATTTTCTTCTGTAGTCAGCACAGTGAAGGTGGAAAGGGGGAAATCATGAAACACAGTGCCAAACCACTGAAAGGTGACTGTGAATCAACACATGACCTCTGCAGCTCAGCCACTGGTTGAGATTTGTAGTTGTGCAGATTACTCTTACTAGATGATATAGGCTTATTCAAAAAAAAAAAAAAAAAAAAAAAGATTTGAAATGAATACAACCACAATGAAAAAAAACAGGGGAGCAGCAGGCTTCTTTTACACTTCATAGAAGAAAAATGTTTTGAAAAAAAAAATAATAAACAGAGCTCATCTTGGATCTTGGTAAGAATATCTGCGAAGTCAAACATGTAATGGTAAAAATTACATCATCTGTAATCTTTATACCAACTGCTTTTCTTCAAACACCAGTAACACAGAAACGCTATTTTGAGCAAAACTAGTCACTGTATTTGTTTTCCATTAGATATACAATCTAGAATGACTCCAACAGCTAGCTGGGCATGAACTTTATTAAACCCTGTACCAGTTGCATCAGCCCTAGTAACTCACTGCCTATTCTTGCTGCTCACAATATTTCAGTCAAGCTCCAGAGGAACAGATAATACTCCGAAAATCTTGACAGGAATTAACACCATCGTTACTCAAACTTAGACACAAACAAAGCAGAGAAATCCACGTTTACTGAGCATGTCCAACCTCAGGTGAATACCACATGCTTCTGAGCACATTAGATTGATTTGACGAGTTCCCTTTTCCCTATTCCATGAAAAGTCTGGCCTGTACCATGTGCAACATTGAAAAAAAAGGAAACATTGAAAATGCAGACTTGAAGACATCGACTACTCTTTCTTACCTCTATTCCTTCCTTGTTTAAGGCATATTCGTCAAAGTTCAAAATAGCAGTCTTGATAGTCCGGGGGGGGGGCAACACAGTCAAGCCAATATTAATAGTGTTGCTTCGTTTTGAGTCCAATACAATGATCTCCTGTCGCTTCCCATCTGCAGCAGTTTTCTTGGTAAAGAAGAGAACAAGAATATTATTCCTCCAGCCTGCTTTATAAAGAAAAAGTCAGTCCTTTCACTAATGACTTCCCCTACTCAAGGCTGCTGACACTGAATGTAAATCTAATGCATTTATAGTCATCCAAAAAAGCTGAATTCTTCTACCACATCCTTGCTGGTATTAGCATGAGCTGCCAGGATTTAACCAGAGAGCTGAACACAGTCTCAGATGCTGTGCAAAGCTGAGCTAGCCTGAGACACAGGAGTCCCCGCGAGGGCTGGGAACGCTGCAGTTTGGGGCAGGAGTCAGTCTGAAAAAAGCCTGAAGCTGTCTCTGCCGGGCAAGAGCTCTGCCGTGCGGCATGACCGGCCGGCGGGGCAGCAGCTGGGCATCTATGGGTTCCGGGGCTCAATTCCCCCTTGGATGCGTCAACCTGGAGTGGCCACCGACCCTCTCTCCCCCGTGTGGCTGGCTGGGGAACAGACAGGGTGGTTCACACCTGCCTGCCAGCACTCTCCTGTGTTATAAATCCACCTCAGGCACTGGCAAAGGAGCTGTAGAGGCCTTTCTGGAGACACTGGCATGGTTTTCTGACCTCTGGCTGTCAGAGGAAGGGTATTCTACCTTGCTGCTCATGCTATGTCTGTCAAGCCCTTCACAGGCGCAGAGAAGACCCAAGGAATTTCTTCCTCTCTCTCCCCACCCTCATAGTGGCAAAATGCGAACCAACTAGGCAAGGTGACTCACAAACCATTTATATGGCATAATACAGTGTTGAATGTGGTCTTTGCTTTTACACCCCAGCATGCCTCTCATTCTCTCATTGTCCCATGCTAGAAGGTGTCTTTTTGGCAACTACATATGTCATATACCAGGCAGCTGCAAGAGGAGAAGACTCTGCGCCTCATACACAAGGATTTTTCCTCCCTCTCCATAGACGTGAACTTTGGAAACATGTTTTCTCCGTTTCCCCTTCCTTTGCCCTATCAGAGATGGGCTGAGGGATGCTGTCAGCACAGGAGCATAGAGAGAAGACCAGCACATTGATGCAAGCAAGCACAGACATGCTGCGCTATGTATAAACCCATGTTTCAGCAAGACACAGGCTGCAGAGACATGACTGTGAGCTCCCTGTAGAGCCTGTTACCTGGACTGTGGTTAGTGGCTCTGGCAGCAGCAGCCTTAGCACAGATGCACCTCAAAGGGGCAAAGAGAGAGACTAAGCAATCCCTCTTTCCAGGCTGCAATGTGGCAGCCCATACAACTGTTCAGAACAGAGAATCATCCATGTTGTCTACAGCAGTAGTGCCTCTTTCATCTCTTGTGGATTTGGGGGAAGCCCAGGAGGAGACTCTTACTGCCCCAGTCTCGATCTGTGCTCAGGATTGCTTTTTAGACCACGAAGCTTTGTTCTCCACTTCCTTTGGGTCTGCACCACAGCCACCACTGAGTCAAAAAATGCCCTACTGCCAGGTCTGCACACTGATTCTGCATTGGAAGAACTGTCTAAATTAATAAATATGATTTTATCAAAGTACCTCTGGGCTGTGGGTCAGCCCATAATGGGAATGCAGTTACACCATTACAAAGATGCCCTTTTCTGGCATAGCTCAGCTCTTTGTGTGCACAGGAAGAGGTATGCCCACCGGTCCCAGCAGCCTGCCCAGCACGTGTGTGGCACCACAGACCTTCCATCATACCAACGTGATTAACGTTGTATGATGCAACTGTGAAAGTAATGAGAGGGCTGGTTTTTTTAACTTAAAAAGAAACAACTTTTGCAGTAAACAGGATAAATTTTAGGAGAGCAAAGATAACATTTGTTTTCAATTTTTATATGTCTGTTCTGTCAGAACAGCTCTCTTCTTAACACCTTAAAAGCATCCCTGAAGCCTTCTTGAACTTTCCCTTCTTTGAGTAAGAGTCCTCTTTTTCTTGGGGAGCTACCTGAAGGATCAGAGATGCAGCTTCTCCTTTAAAGGAGTCATTTTTACTTCCAGGGCCATTAATCACATTTTCAGGACCACAGTTAGTGGCTAAGACCACATAAAAACAAGCGGGGTTCGCCAGAGACTGCTTCCTCTTGAGTCTGTATCGCACTAAGCCTTTTTTAAACCACCACTTTTTACCTTGTCCTTCGCAGCACAGAATTACACAGCTCCAGAGAATTTATGCAGAAGGGAAAAGGCTGGGGGAAAGGAGTTAAATTTAGGCTTCCCACATGTGGTATGGGTAAGTAAGCCTCAGATCTGCAGCTCTGTTTTTAGGCTCCTAAGTTTGACAAGAGAGACGTATTCATTTGAGGGACATATGATGCTAACCGCTGGGACGACTGCGATTGCAACAGTGCGCTTGCTCCTTAGCAATGAGTTATGAAAGACAGATGAGCTGTATAGGGGATGTAAGCACGTAGGTATTTTCCAGAGCTATAACTGCATATGGGGTATAAAAAGTTGGGGTAAGTAACTCTTTTCAAAAACAGGGGCAGAAGAGATTTTAAATCCATTCTGGGGACGACAGCTGAGTTACAAAGAAATCCTTTCCAAATAAATAAAAGGATGAAGAAAAGAGAAAGATTTTACTACTATGAACTTTATTACCCTACCGCTAGGAAAAGAATTCCTTTTTGTCTGCAATGAAATTGCACATGTGTGTCTGACTGTTAAAATAAGCTACAACTATTAACTTCTATTACAATATTAGGTGACTTCAGACTCTGTTTTATAAGTTCATTAACAGAGAATGACTTCAAATGCTTGAGGGAACAGTGCTCTAGTGCACTTGATTTTATATTTTAATGTTTCAGTATGTAACGTAATCCCTGAACTGCTGAATATTATATTATTAAATGTAAATACAAAATTAATTATAAAATACAAATATATCAGGTGGTATAACTTGTGGGAAACAAACATTCCGGCAATGTATTAACAATTGCAGTGAATTTAGATCTTTACAAGACCTAACTGGCCAGATTCTGTTGCCTCTATTGAAGGCTGGGTAGTGAAGATAGATTAGTCAAAAACCGTTACCATCCCACAGAAGGTGATCTGTACTCTGATGAGCACACAGTCTAAAACATACCTCTTTGCTTTAATTAATATGGGAAGCAGAAAAATTTAAATCACTTTTCCAGTGGTCATATAAATAAGTAATTATATATGAGCATCAAGTCAGAAATATCTCCTGCATTTAAAAATGGAGAAATACAGAAAAAAATGGGCAATCCCTTAATAGCGAGATGGCAAATTTTTTATTTCTATCTCAATTAGCAAGGATTTAGCACTGGGGATTTAAAATGCAATCACTCAGCTGTCACTGGCTTTGTCTGGGATACATATATATAATCTTTTTCAGAAATTCTGGTCCACATTTATAACTTGCCTTGGCATTTATTCAAATTGCAACAAATGTTTTCAAAAGGAATATGTGTCTAGGCATGTATATACATGTGTACATGAAAACACGCTCCTTAATTTTTCACTCCTACTAGTTTTTATGTCTGTGGGCACATGATGCATCACTATGTCCCACAGGATATAGATGAATCAGCAAAATAATACTTCCAAATGACACGCAGAACCAAGTGGATGGCAGAAGGGCTGAACAACACCATTTGATTCAGTAGTGTCTGCGTGTTTTCATTTCTCTTCACAGAAAAATAAACACTTTGAAGTACTTTCCCAAAATACCTGCTTTGTTTGGTGGAGTGAGAAGGAAAGAAATTCTAGATTGGCTTGGAGGGGATACCTGATCACTCTCTCTCTATTCGCAAACAGAATGTCGTGGTCCTCTATTCCAGAAAATAAACACTCTGCAACTAAAGGTGCTCCATTAACTATAACCAATGTGTGAGTTGTCCAGTGTGGCATAAGTTTTCCTAAAATCAAGAATCTCCCCTTCCAGCCTCCCCCACCCCCCAACTCCTATATTATATCCTACAATTTAAAATCCACTTTATTTTATTGCAGTCTATTGTGTTTAATGAAAAACTTCTTATGAGCCAGGAAGTAGCTGTTTATAGCTGTGTGTTGTGGAAATCAGTGAAGGATTAGAAACTGGAGTAAAATTGGTTACAGCTGTATGAAAGAGCATATGCACAAGATAGAGCCAAGCCCCCCCCTACATACCCTGACTTCGCTTTTCCTCTCATCATTCTGGACTGCTCCTTTTCCATGCACCTGCTTCCATCTATTGCTATGAAATCTGGAGATTTGGCTTTTGATTTGTTGCTCTGCGCTCTTTTTTTCAGCTGAACCAACTGAGCTGTGAGTCAGACTTTACGATATTATAGAATAAACCTGTTTTGGATCGCAGCCATTGGACACGAGAAACTAGACACAACGGGGAATGTACTCCCTGGAAATAAACCAAGCAGTCTGGAAAAAGCAAGAGCTATCCTAATTTGAGTGCAATCTTTGTACCAAACCTCAAGTCTTTTACAGATTCAGTGGTCTGCTTAATTATTCCACTCTCACTTGATCTAAGGACCATCTCCTACCCTGGAAGATTCGCTTCCAAAAACCAAAACCATGCAGGAGTCTCAGAAGTCTGAGTAGACCTCCACTATGGTAATCCTTGGTCACCATTGTCTTCTCTACAGAGACAATGAGACTTCTATGTCTGTGTTATGGGATGGGGTGGAAAGAGAGCCAAAAGTATAACGTCTCATGCAGAGAGCAGTTACTAGTCTCCAAGAGGAAAGCAGTCACCTAAATCATTCCTCAGACTTCCACTAATTTCAAAGAAACCTGCTCACTCATCTTCCAGCCAGAAGCCAAAAGCTGTGCCAAAGCATCAGGCAGCCCAGGCAGGTTTGGGAAGCAAGYGTGAGCGGGGGGAGGGAAATGGCCAAAGGTAGTTTGGGAACGTGCACGGTAAATGACTGGAAAAGTAAACAAGTCAAAATTCCAACAATTTAACATTTTATCAAAAATTTTGGGTGAGAATAAAAGATTATATTATAAAAGATCAGCCAGACTGATCCAATACAATACTGGCATTTAGCACAAAGCTAAAGTTTGGAAATGGCAAATATGTCATAATTCCACATTCAATTCAAGGAATTAAATGTTTTATGGATCTAAGAAAACGCTCTCATTCCTTCCATCTATGAACCATCTGTGGCAGATTTGTATTTACAGGGAGAGAGATGAGGAGTAACATGCCACGACGTCACCAGCATTCCTTCCTCAGCAGAAAAGGAATTAGAGAGATAAATTAAATCTCAGCATCGGCCAAATGAACGATCAGCTGAATGTGGTTTTGAGCTGCTACGCCATACGTTTCAGATCTACATGCATCTGTGTCACAAAAAATTCAGCTAAGAACAGCGATGGCAGGATCTATGCGAGCCGTGTATTTAAGTACCTGTTGTTTGCTAGGTACTTAGTGAGGGGCTTGATTGTTCCAATTGCAATGTTTCCACTTGGCCAAGAAGATCAAGAATGACTATTAGAAAATTTTGAGTTAATAATCCAGACAAGTGACACGGAGAACTTTTACTATGAGACATCCAGTCTCCCCAGATTAAGAGCAAACAGTAATATATATGATACATAATATATATAACAACTTTTGCCAGCCAAAGTGAAGTAAAATATTCAAGGTACTGACTGGTTTTTATGTCACTATAAAACATATAGGCATACATAGAAAACATACAAGAGATTTATTTATTTTAAGTAAGAGAGATGGACATCTTTTACTAGCATTTTAACTGGAAAAAAACATTGTTTCCCTGATAACGATTACTCTGCTTAGAAGAAAAAGCGTTTACGTAGCCATGAAAAACAAATGTTCACACTAGTAACTTTTTTAATGCTACTTCAAATTCCTACTAAATTTAACTATAAAAGACTTCCCTTTGTTGCTGAGTCTAATGTTAAACAGCCATGCCACCAGCCTTTTATTTTATTTATTTTATAGCTATGCTCCTAAGGAAGAGGGAATCCTAGCTACAGAGGTATTTCCTGTGCCAGCTTCTATCCTAAAATTTGGATAGCCACATTGTACAAATTAAGGATTTAAAAAAGGCCTGTTCACCAGTATAAAATAAAAACCCAACACCCCTGCAGAGTTTAGCTGTAAACTTGGTCCAGCTGATAAATTGATCCTTCAGAACAAAGCACACATGTAGGCTTTTTGCAGCAGATCCAGTTTAGTATTTTAACCTTTCTACATAACTATTAGGAAGATATTACAAAGTGAAGAACTGTCAAATACACAGATATGAATCGTCACACCGTGATCTTTATCTGAATGCAACAGAAAATATTTCCGATTTCAATACCTAGTTTGGCACTCAGCTATGAACAACCTAATGTAAAATTCGTTGCTATTCCCCACCTGAAGTGATATCCCAAAACTGGTAGACTGGAGATAAGACGGCAACTTGGCACGTACACCACCCTCGCCTCATCTCCTAGTTTCAGGCCATGGAATATCTTCCATCATAGGCCAAGCTAGAAACACATCCAGTAATTTCCACTGTTTTCATATAAGCAACATAAATCACCTAGATCTAAGTCAGAATGAATACCAATACAATAGCAAAATAATAGCAAGCTGAATACGAGTTGTACCTTTGTGACAGGCAGTTCCTTGGATTTAGACTCAAAGAGATGCTCCAGTTTGGAAGTGTCCACCTTAATGGGTTCCAGTTTCGACCACAGGAATTCTCTGCAGCGTTTGTTGTTTTTACACTGCCATTCAAATGGCCGTACCTCGTTCCAAAACAGACGGATGGTTTTCTTCTTCTTTATAAATGCTGGCTGACCCCTAGAAAGCTGGGGTGACCCTAAACCCTGAGGAGTGCTGAACAGCGGAGGAGGAGCCAATAAATTAGCAGAGGGTGGAGGTGGAGGCGGACATCCAAACAGCGGGGGAGGTGGTGGAGGAGGCAAACCCAGAAAAGAAGGTGGAGGTGGAGGAGGGGGAACAAGGGAGTCCCCAGGACCCATATCCATGTCCAACACATCTACATCATCCTCCTCCCCCAAGTCTGTAAAATCCATGTCTTTGATTTTAAGTTCTCTAGGATTAGCCATGAGCTGATCCCAGATGTAGTCAGATTCCTTCTTTGGCTGTGCTGGTGTTTTCTCGGGGACCTGTTCACTGATTTCATCTTCAGGCACGGCTGTCCCCTTGGCCAGCTCACCACTGTTGAATTTTTCCGCAAAGGCTTTCACACTGCCTTGGTTGTCCAGATTTCCAATCTCCATCTTTTTGACACTTTCATCTTTGGCCTGCTTCGTGGCCTGAAGGATAGAGATCCTACTAGCTAGGCTAGTGAGTGACTCCTCGCTTTCCTCCGTCTCCTTCTTTTCCTCCTTCGCCTCCAGCTCCTTCTCCTCTTCATCCTTGGGCTTTTTGTTATGCGCATACAACATGTCCAGCATAAACCGCTTGTTGTTGAGGATGTTGCTGCACTGCTCATTCACACCAGCATCCTGAATGGTCTGCGACCATGGACCTGCAATCACACACACGCAGATGGGAAGAGTTAAGGGGAGGGAGCCAGAGCACCAAGAACACTCTTCAACCCACCAGAAAAAATTTGGGGGACACATACACAATTAGTCTGCAACTGGGCAAACAGTAGCTTTGAAAATTTTGGAATCAGTGACAGTCCTGATATATGGCCCAATCTTGATGGGCTGGGAGTAATTCTCAAAAAAGGAATGGGAGCAGAAAATGATCAGTATAGCTCGGAAGGGACTATATAACTGTCAGGATTTCAAGGTTCAGGTTTCTCCTGAAACCTGTCAGATTTCACTTTGTACTTACTACCCCAGCTCATTTTATACAGTGCATAAATGCTCAGAATCTTTAGTAATCCGGAATGGGGCTTAAATATCATGACAATGGCACAAAACAGGTTATTGTCATACTTTTCACCTGGCCATAAACTGGAACCACCGCAGGAAAACTTCCTTATAAAAGAGATCTTCCCTGCCTGATGTCAAGGTCAACATGTAACTGCTTACTCCTCCTCCTCCTCCCTCTCTACTGGCTAGGGGATGACAGCTTTCACATCTGGCTGTTCCTCAGACCTCCCGGCTGGGTTCCCAGGCCATCTTCACAACACGGACTATTTGAATCCCAGAGCAGGCTGCATACCCAGGGTACAGCTCTCAGGGCAACCCAGTGAGTATAAGCATAAGCCAGATTTTTAAAGTTATTTCTAGGAATACGAGCACCTTTATAAAAGATTTTTGAAAATGCTACTCATCAACCACTGTTACCCTCCCTGTAATATATGATGGCATTGAAAGCCTAATGGCCTACTTCCCACATCACAATCATTTAACGTCACTGTAATGAAGCTTAAAGATTTTCTTTTATACCTGTCAGTTGACCTTTCTCTTAAATTTCCATTTTATGTTTGTTTCTCCCCTTATGCTCCCACCTTTTTCAATACTTCAGAGTTTTGAACATCTTTTACAGCTTCTTTCATCAATGGAGTTGCTTTCTTACCATGACATCTAGCCCTGTGCTCTGAGAAGGTGTCCCCTTGGTGAGAATCACATCCAGGGTCCCACAACTCCCCCCCGCCCCTTTAAAATAACACCATGTTAAAGTCTCACAGCACAAAGCATATGGACAGAAATGACTCTCACCTCTATTCAGATCAACCTGTAAACCACATTTTAAAATGAGTCCAGAGGTTTAACCCCAGACAAAAGAAAGACTTTTTTTCAGCAATGGATACAACCTCCAAAAGGGTTTCCTTCGACTTTCCTGCAGGAGGCTTGACTGCTTCCATTATCTGTTTATTCTTCCTCAGACTTTATCCATGGGATCACTTCCTCACCAAGATTTGTTGCCTGATGTAGTCTCTCAGATTCATCTCTGAGGTAGTTTCACTAGACGTGACTAGACGACTCCTTCCCCACACCATAGATTTTACCCAGCTGAGCCCCCACAGAGGATTTCCCCCTACTCCCAGCCTTTCCTTCAAAGATGCTCAAGATTGCTCCCAGGATCCCTTCTACAAATCCCACATGACCTACCTGCTCTCAGTTTCACCAGCTGGGATCCTCCAGGATTTAATCCCTTTGCAAAACCGCTCATCAAAATTCCCCCAGACACAATCTCTAATTTGGGCTCCCCAAGTCTGTCTCCATCTGCCCTAGCTGATCAAAGATTATTGCTGTGAAGACTCTTGCTACCTTGGTGGCCTCTTCTGCCCTTCTCTCCACAGGTAAAACTTTGAAATACCATTGGAGAAACAAGACCTGTTGGAAGCCAAATTCGGCAGGATGGCTAATGAAGGAGGAGCCAGGACCAAAGGCTTTATTCCTTTGTCCTTAATGCATCTGGGCAGAACCAATGGGCCACCTCATAAATGGCAAACTGCTTGCTGGGAATGTGAGAACTGCTGGAGAAAGCACCTTTGTTTGCTTTCCAAATCTCTTCACCTACTAGAGAGCAAACAACTCACTACATGAGACCTCCTACATAGCACAACCTAATAAATCTTTGGTCTACTGGTAACGTAGCTCAATTTTAAGATGTTGATTTTTCGATAACAGGGTACATTTCTTACCTTTCAACAAAAAGTACATAAGCACTTTAATTAGAGCAGTAACAGGCTGGTAACAGACAAGATGAGGGGAAAAAACCTGTAACCTGTTTCCCCTTACTTGCACTTGGACTATCTTGGACTATGCCACATCCTTCATCTGTCATACCTCCCCTCCCTTTCCTACATATATATACATCTACATTCTTTAAGAGTACAATAGCATTCTAAGTAACTCAATCTTGGTGCTGGTTGAAAAGAAGATAGCTCTTAAATTTAGAATAAAATTAACTTAATGCTTCCCAGAAAAAAAAAAAATGATAGGGTTTAAACATGAACAGTACAATCTGACAGTTTATCTCTGTGAGGTAATCCCTGTGATTCAGTGTCATCCCTCTTCTTTCAGGAAAGCGCAAGGCTATTTCACACTGTGAAGCAATTTTTGTTTTCTTACCTAGAAGCCCTAAGAAGACTTGGAAAGCAAACGCCCTAATTACATTACATTCCTTTACCTCTCTATAAAAAACTAGAAAAGAGTAATTAATCAATGAAGGTCAAAATCTGCCTTTTACTCCCTACCTGGGCTGTGTTCTCATTATCTCTCCAGGCAGAAAACTGTTTCTTAAGGTGTTTTCCAGGCTGGGCTCCCCTTTACAGGTGCCTGGTGGCATATCTGACCAGAACCACTGGTCACTACAGAACTGGTCTTTTCCAGACAAGGTCTATTTCATCTGCCTCCTCCACACGAGCTAAGGATGGCCGCAGCCCAGACCTATCTTCAGCAGCTCCTACGTATCTCTCTCTGCTTTCTGAAGTCTAACCAAGACAGGAAACTGGAGGGAAGGAACAACATCCCAGTCCTCATTGCTCTTCCTCTTCCACTAAAAGCTAATAGCATGAGAAAAGGTATCTGGAATCTCATGACAAATCGTATCAACAGGGCCCCTCCTCTCATTGTTTTACGTGTAGAAAACCTAAATAAATTCTCTGGGAGCTAGAGATGCAAGTCACTGCAACACGGTGATTCAATAGTTAATGCATTAATCTTAAGGGAAGGAAATGGTCTCAAGTCAAAGGAAACCTAATTTCAGCAAGGCCTTACTGTTCCTCAAACATAGAAACCCCATCAGAGGCTGTGGATTTCCAAGCAGAGAATGGAAACAGATTTGGCCAGGGTGATGGAAGTCTTAGACAGGCGCAAAGGTTTGTTAGCTAATTCACACAACAACAGAACTGCTAATTTAACATTTTTTTTCCACCAGAAACCCTTCATTATTGAAAAAGCTTCACTTTACCAGTTTCATTGTCACTGGTTAACTTGTCCTCTCTCTCTTCCCTCTCTAAAGTGCTGCTTGCTGAGGATATGCTGGATGCAGAGCAGTTGTCTTTTTCATTCACTTCCTCATTCTGCCTCTCTTTTTCACTGAGTATTGCACTTTCTTCTGGCTCTCTCTCTGGTCCTTGCTCCACCTCACTCTCTGGTCCCACCTCTGTAGCCTCTATTTCCTTGGGTGTCTCCGTTCCCTGCTTGGCCTCAGCCTCCTGCTCTGGTTCTGGTTCTGGTTCTGTCTCTGTCTCTGGTTCGGGTTCACTGGCACTCACTGGCGGAGAGAACAACGGGAGAAAGAGATTCACTTAAGGACGGAGTCGTCTCAGGCTCACCCCTCTAAACAAGAGCAACGTGAAAGTTGTACAAGTGCCTTATGGAAAGAAAATAAAAAGCAAGTCCATGGCATGCTGAACATTAGGAGCAACAGACTGATGAATGTTGTGTGACGACAGCATTGCACGTGAGAGTGGCCTGGCAAACCCCCTCACTTGCTGTCTGGAGCCAGCCCACTGTTTTTATACATACTTCCACAGCTGGAGTGTTGGACTCGCATAAGGATTTGAACGAATCCGCAGAAAATGGGCATCCCACCTGAGCATGACATTGACAACTCAGTGCCTAGACAGAGCCAGGAAGGAAGAGATCTTTTAAAAAACAAAAAGGAGGGAGATTGTGGCTTTTGGTTGAATTTTCTTTGGGTTCTGGAAGAATTCTTTTTTCACCTGATGAGGAACACTTCAACGAAAAAAATACAAATATTAGTTTTATTAACACAGTTGAATGGCACAGTCTGGAAATGGCACTGTCACACATTTGGCTGACAAAAACCATATGTTTTTTCATGCACATTTGCTTCAGAATAGCCACATCAAAACTGAACAAAGTTTCCAACTGCTTGGCATATCGCACAAATTTAGTTTCCAATTGTTTGGCATATGGCATATGATGAGCTTTTTTTATTAGTTGGCACACAGCAAACACTGTTGATAGTACACTTGGTTTCTTCTTCCCTGCTTTATCACTGACAGTGAAATTCATTCATTCACCTTTATGGGTTTTAGCTGAACCAGCAGATTTTCACATGCAAATATTCTCTGCATGCTGCAAAGAAACTGAAGAGCATCCACACATATTCAYGTCAAGCAGCTCACAATTTTCTGAAAACTGAAAAGGCCATGCAAGAGTGATAAAAATGGGCATGCATGTTAGTTCTGCATACTCCCCAAATTCCCTCTGTACTAAATCTTGTGTTGGGTGGCTGAACTACAATGATCAAGTCATACTTGTTTTTTCCCTCTGTTAACTACCTTTCATTACAATATTGCAAAAGAGCCTTCTGGACTTGTCATGGTCTTTGGATCGCATGATATACAATGAGACTTTCTTCAAGAACTACATGAAACTTTGAGAGAAAAAAAAGTATCACACTGGAATGCAATCCAAACATAGCAGTCCTCTAGGGAGCAGGTAAGTAGACTTATCCTGAGAAAGTATAAGCCAAAATAACGAAGGTCACAATGTTTTCCTAAGACTATTTCATGTTGTGTGCCTATCCTATTTTCTGAGACACCCACACAAAGAATAATGATTTCTAACAATGCCTGTGCCTATCTTTACAGTAACACATATGTTTTTAAACTAGCTTTCAGTAATGCATCTTCAGTGCCACACTATTCCACTTCATTTCATATAATTTAAGCGTACAAAACTGCAAATGATTTTTTTGCCACTGATTTCATTGGAGCTAAGCTTCTACACTTTCACAATTGATTTTAAATGTGTAGTTAGTTAAATAACCAGATGTGCACATATAACACATTTATATAAAAGAAATGTACACATAATATGTTTCATATAGAGACCATGCTCACTCAAATCCCTCTAAGATGTTTTAAAACACTCCCAATTAGAAGCTTACCTTTCTCCCTCTTCTACATAGACAGCATCTAGAAGTCTAATATTAGATATGCGATCAGCTCTGCACATGCCTTGTCTGTCTAAATGTACCTTACCTATGACTGTACCCTGGACCCTGCCTACGAGAGAATCAAAATTATAGAGAGCTGGCAAGAAGCTGGCAGACACTCCGAATCCCAGTGGTGTGTTTCTGACCACAGCTGTCAGTGTGTAGGTATAGCACAAGAGCACTTTAAAGTCAAGCCAAGATTTGTATATAACTGAGATGCAAGCTTAGGAATCCTTCAGGAGTTCCTGGAACTAACATGGTACTGTAGCATGAAAGACTCCGAGCTTGCCACGCTGCAATTGTCCATATATACAAATATCATCAATTCATCATAGTTTTGTATGAATTCTAGATTTTTCTCTCTAAAACAAAAGCTGTCATGCAATAACCAAAAAGGTCAACTCCAACAGCTCAGCTGGAGAAAGAAGCTAACTAAAACATGGCCAGGACTGCCAATGCTTATGGCACCTTTGTCATCAGGAAGCTACACTGAAGATTCAATAGGATAAAATTAGGGGAGACTCTTCAAACAAGAAATATTCCACACATACCAGAAAGATGCAGTGTCTTTGCTGAACCTAATATCTAACAAAGAGTAAAGAGCAATATACTGACACAAGCTGCTCTTTTGAGTTCAAGAAGTATCAAAATCTAAGCACTTCTAGAACAAAACAGGGATATGTTGACACTCATTTTGACAGTCTCTCTCTCTCTTTAGGGATAATATCAAACAATCCACCAATAACCCAAATAACTTATGAATAGTTAGCTAAGTCCAGTAGCGCTTCCCTTAAAAAGCAGTTCAAAAATCAAAATCTGTCAGCAAATACTAGCCAGAGAACAAAGCCAGCAAGCTAGATGTGTGTCCATCAGTTGCAGTTCCATCATGTAATCCATTGGGCTGATATTGGTGAGAACTTCTAAAGATGTTAAAAAATACAATTCTCAGTGAATGCTTGGTGGTGGCCTATTTGAAATGAGCTGGAACTTTCAGTCCCGTATCCACTGGATCCATTTTCACACCAGACAAAATGCTACTTTAAGTGGCAACCTTGCAGGTGGCAACAGAGTTAAATAACTGTCTTCAGACTTCTGCTGGTGGAGAGCGCGAAGGCTCAGGGAAGCAAGCATGGTCATATCAAAAAGCATCAACAGCAAAGAAGGCATTCCCAAGACATTAAGAAGTGTGATGCCATTATAAGCAACATACTTCTTTTTTTWAAAAAAACCCAATTCTTACACATATACAGTTCTTAAAACCTAAACTGGGATTGCCAGATTCAGTAGTAGAGGTAATCTCTTTTCACTTGCATATGCTATTTTTCACACTTCTCTCAAGGCTTAGCTTCCCTGTCCCCTCCCCCCATTAAAACAAATGAGGGACTTGTGGTCTTTAAATGAGCAGAAGTTTTACTTGCAGTTGGATTAATCAGGAGGAGGAAAACTCAATGTGGCTTTAAGGACTAATTTTTGAGTCATATGGCCACTTCTTTTTCTGCCAGAACTTAATCTCTAAAAATGTATTATTGGAAAAAAATGTGAAGACTTCTTGGAAGAATGAAATCTCCCAAAGAAGCTGTGTAACCTCATCACTAAAAGAGATGGTAGCAGGGTCCCTCAATGAATGTGTAAAGATTTTGTTGTTGTTTTGAGAGATGGTGTAATCTGCATCTTCTGACACTTTCAAGACTTGGCCACGTAAAGCCCTAGCAACCTGATCTGCTATGATCTGATCGGATGTTGGTGATAGCCCTCTTCTGAGTGAGAGGTTAGAGAGAACAGCAAGGGGCTCCCTTTGGAAAACATGGCTACGAACTTGTAATGCTATACAGGGACATGGAGGGAAACGACTTTTCTTTTGATACTTAACTATAAATGAACTCTGAAGCAGACACAAGATGTCATATCCTTAGTACCTGCTGATAAGACCTCAACCCCCCAGTCCTATAAGCCCTCAGAGAGAATAAACATCCCTCCGGGCCCACATCTAATCCCCTGCCAGGGTAATAGATTAGGCAACTGCATCTTCATCTATTTGCTCTGCTCTCTACTTGGAGCTGGGAGATACATACACTAAATGTCTCTTGAGGATGCATACAGAAAGTGTAAAGACGGCTATACCTACCCAAGCCCTTTTGGTTCAATTGTTCGGGCATCGCTTAAAGTCTCGGTTGTTAGCTGCCTTCAGTTCCTCCAGCATGGGATTCCTCTTGCTGTGAATTCAGCAGGAACTCTCCCTCTCTCTTCACCCCCACCCCAATCTTTTCTTCCCATTCCTTGTGATGGTAAAAACTAGCACAGAGTGATCACCGGTAGGGAACTTGCTCTTTCTTCATCAAGTCAGAAACGATCCTTCTTTGTCCCCCACCCCAGTTCCTCCTCTGACTTTCTGTACCGTGGTTCCTTTGGCTCTACAATTGGGGCTGCAATGGCCTCACTGCGTCCTCACGGTCTGGTGCGTCTCCATCTGCCGAGATGCTTTCACCAGTCATACTTAAGGCAGTATTTGAACCTTGCTCAGCTACTAATGTGTTCAGAAGGTTTCCTACTGTCCACAATGTGCACTTGGGTTGGCCTGCTCACTTCCTCAAGTGCTAAAAAAGCTGCTCCTCTCAGAGAAGGGTTCATCTCCAATTCCTTTGTGGATTGACTTCAGAGATGTCTTGATTATTGTTGCTCTCCTTTACTGCACATGTGCACTTCATAAAATATTCTCCAATGAAATTACAAAAGAGGAAGTAGCTGCTCTGAAAAAAAATATTAAGTTCCATTTTGCAGTTATGGGACTGCCTTCATTTCCTCTGAATGCCATACCCCAAGTTTTACAAGAGTAAGTCTTACAAGACTTGATTACTTTAGTGGAACCGATTGTTTTATAGGAGAAAACACTTCAGCTCAGTAAGTCCAGATTTTTATATTGGGTAAAGATACTGAGACATTTCACAGCATGGGACAAAGTTCCACAGACAAAATCCATTTCCTTCTTAAGCCCAGTAGATACTGGATGGCTAAAGGATACTTCAGCACAAACAGCATAAAATAAATCTGACTCTGAAAATCACTTATTGTTTTGCTAGTAGAGGAACACGCTTCACGTTTGACTTCAGGTTCTGAATTCTGCAGACGAATATCACACATCCATTAACACCGTTCTTGCAGAATCTTTGGAGGGTCCTATGCACAGAACCGAGGAAATGTTTTCCTTCTGCAGTTTCATCCTTGCTTGGGAAGATGGTGACCCCCATGTTCAAAGCAACTGCTTGGGGTGCAAGTAATCTGGGTTCTGTCCATGGCTCTATTTCAGCTTTCCTACAACTGGCTTAAGGAAGTTAATGCCTCAGTTTCTCTATCTATTAAGTGGGATTCATAACATTTCCTAAGGACAGTAAAAGTTGAGATTTTAATTCATTATGGAGCATAAGGAACTCAGATAATAGTCTAGAGGCCACGGCACAAAATCTATAAATAAGCCTGCCAGCTGTTGGCTGATATCCAGTAATCTGGCCACCTCCAGATGAGAGAGCCTGCCCTGCCCACATGCTCATTACTTCATATGACCTTTCCAATGCTTTTAGTAGGCCTGAAACAGGAGTCCTTCCTCATGCACAGCTCCCACTGAAGTATGCAGATTTCAGGCCCCTGTTCTGGTCCTGTCCTGGCCATCTGCCTGCAGCTGCCCTTGGCTGGAGGCTTACCCTGCCCCATCCATATGTTCTCTCCTTGCAGTCCATTTGCCAGGCTTCCAGGTGCTGCCCTCTGATGCCTACTGATGTTGCCAGGAGTTTTAGTAGAGATGTCCTGCCTACCCACGTGTTGATAGCTTTGCCATATTCTGGCTGCCTGAAGCTGCCCGGTACACCTGCTCTAAATGTATTCTCCAAATGGATTGTGTGCTCCATTTCATGCCGCAATTTTTTTTTAATGCTTCCAGGAGAAATATGTTAAAATAATCATCATAAAAGAGACACTTGCTCCCTACCCAGCTCTGAAATCCTAATGGTGGAAAAATCCAGCTTATTTGCTCTAAAAGCAATATTGCACTCAAAAAAATGGGTATCTGGATGTTTCTGAATATCAGTGTTGCAGGAAAATATCCATGTTTTTTAAGTTCAAATGATTCCACTGAGACTTTTAAGGTGCCAGACAAGAAAACTGGGAATATAATTGGGAAAATACATAAACCTACATTAAATAAACTTCACCTACTTAGTACGGTGAGGATAAACATATGCAACATTCAGTATTTGTAACTTTTTTCTTAAATTGCCTTGCTTTATAGCATGCTACCAGCCATAACACTCAATAAAACCAAGCAGTGCAAGTTACAAATGCATTAATCACCAATAGCACATAGCAGGAAATCAAATAAAATAAAAATGAATGATGGCGATAATTCACCCTCAACATGCATTCTAGCTCCCAATGTTAATGCAACATCATGTGGCGCAAATATAAATCTGTATGATGGGTGTTTTTTTGAGGACTGAAGGAGGGGTACATGATGCAAGTGGCAGAATGACGTGCACACACAAAAAATATTGCTCTCTACACCAATAAATTATATGACAGCAAACCAACCGTGGAAACACTAATTATACTTTCCTTTTTACTAATTGTCTGTGGTCTCTTTTAAGTCCTTTACTACTCGTGCTACAATTTTAAGAGTTTTTGTTGGTGTTAAAAATAACCAACACACCCTCCCTGCCTTCAATTCAAGACCTTTTCTGTTTGTCCTATTCAGCCTGTGCTCTGCTGGAAGGTTATTATAATCTTGGCATTCATCTGTTGCATTTCTTTCAGAGAAACCACATAAGCAAAATCTGTTGGCAGGAATATTGTTGGTTCAGTATTCAGAAACTTCTAATATACAAGGAACATGATGCTAAAATTAAGACCCTCTGTATGCTGTATTTTCCAATTATTCCATTCTAATAGCAACAGACAATGATAATATAAATCATAGCAACAATTAGCAGTGTATTCTTTGCTTGAATAGACTAGAAGACATCCAAATCTATGGAAAAAAAGAGGAAATTTAGGAAGACAGCATGAAACAATATAATAAGACCCTTTACTTTGGCACCTCAGAGATTATATTCTTGCACTCATGCATCAAAAATCTAGCCGAGAGAAACTGTGATAAAACCAGCGCTCTTGCCCCTGCCCTCCTTTTCACTTACCTTCTGAGGGCTGAGGGGTCCCACAAGGGGTGGAGGGGGTCTTCAGCTCTTCCTGGGACTCTATGGATGCTGGGCTGACGCACTTGGGTACAGGCGAGGATGGGGCTGAAGGAGATCTGAGGTTCAAGGACAGCTCACTTCTGCCTCGGCTTACGCTCCGACTCTTCAGCTCCTTCTCATACTCCTCCGCTGCCAACCTCTCCAAGTATTTGTATCTGAAAGTTAAATTCCAGAGGGTTTCCGTAAAGAAAAAGAAGTCTGTGGCTGATGCTTGTTTATGGATGAAACACCTGCAGAGAATGAGCTGACTTCCTGACACAAGGGGTACAGCACTAAACTGCCTGCCTGGTCAATCTGCCAAAAAACGCACACCAAAGCAAAGACTATTGCCCTGAAAAACGTTAAATTGCTCATGACAAAACAAAAGCAAAAAACAGCAGAGTTAAAGAGTCCTTAGATATAGTATTGTGTCTGCATAGTCCTTCTCCTTTTGGAAGCATTTGTCTGTCCTCCTTTTCACCCTCCTCCTTCACCTCCTCATCCTCCGCCCAGCCCTCCCTCTCCCAAAACTAAAACGGGAGGGAAAAAAAACCAGAAGGAAAAAAACCCCAAAAACCTCCAAAGCCAGAGCCCCTTAATACTGATGCAAATAGCCAAAGTCTGAGACTTGCTGCAAGGAGAGGAAAATGGTTCAGTGCAGCAGACAAAAACAGAACTCCCTGAAAACAATACCAATAATAAATGTTTGGATTGATTATCTAAAGTCTCTGAACCTGCTTCTATTTGCTCTGAGAGCAATGCACTGGAATTCACTTTGTTCTCTCCAGAGGCTACAATGGAAAGTTTTCTTTTTTTTATTCTAAAAAATTTCTCTGCCGGACTCAGACATCCAATAGCTTGGACCTGACGTCACATGTAGTTTATTCATCAAAGTCACTTTAAAAGAACAAAGATACATCTGTTTTGCATTTTAGGCAGGCAGAACTCACTAACTGTTTATTAAGACCAGCTACCAATCATATTCTTCATAGTGTGCTTTATACATTTCGACCAAAATAACTTTGAAATATGTGCCTCTTCCAGATGTCTGCTAATTTTATCCACCATTATTTGCTAAGGAATAAATTCATGAATACAGCTGGATCAGGCTTTAGACTGTTTGTCTTACCCACAAGTGAACTGTTAAACAGGTTAATCAAGACTACTGCTTATGTGCCTGGAACACTGTGGTCATCCTCCTATAACCCACTGTTGTAAACACCTCGTAACAGGGAACACCTCTCCTCCCCCCTTCTGCCTCACTGACAGCCCAAATTAGTGTACAAGGATGCATTAAAAGCAGGAAGGGTAAAGAAGTCAGCCATATGTGGTAACGAAGATGCTTAGTACATATGGTAGCCACACACGCATGCACATTTGCAAACATCCATATAGAGCATAGAAACATGTCTTTGAAGAGCAGTCCTTGTGTTTTCAGGGGCAATTTGCTTTACTGCAAACAGCAATAATGAAGAACAAACTCATTTTCTTTTATTCCTCCAGAGGTATGCACAGGCTTTGAACAAATTCTGCAAGAAAAAGAACCCCTACAGATTCTGGATGAAAATATAACAAGCCACATACTTGTATGGTTATAAAATAGGAACTGTTTACAGTTCTAACATGAAGCCAATTCTCGAGAATGATTTTTGTCTTTTCAATAGAGGAGAAAGCCTTTCGCTGGCATTAGCATAATGGTTTGTTACAGTTCATGAAGCCAGTCTTTCTTTTGACGTTGGTCACTTACGTATTGCGCCTTCCGCCTCCTCACAAGTGGAGCAGATGGGACTTCAGTCTCATAAAGAGCCATTCAAAGTGATCACTTAGCTCAAACAGGTACAGCCCAGCTGGCTGCCGCCAAGGAGGGTTTTGCAGTTTGCCAACAGACTACAACAAAGATCTGGATGGATCCTTCTATAACAGGGGGAGCTACCATGTTTTATTGTCCTCAGCTCTTTTTCAGCTGCTTTAACATTTTAGCTTCTATAGCTGTGCGCTGCACAGCCAACCAGCAAAGCAGAGGACTATCATCAAGATGTGCCTTCTCAAAATGTATCTGTTCATTATACTGAAAGAAAAAAGGGAACCGGAATAGCAACTCTCATGGCAGCACATCAGCATAACTAGTTATCAAATGGGAAGCCTAATAAGCAGATATAGCAATTTAACCCAGAAATAAAAATCATTCAAGAATCAGTTATTAACACTTCACACTTGATAAATGACATTTATTTAGGTTATTTTTTGTTTCTGCCCAATGTCTTAACAATGAATGAATACCAGCATCAAATACACAAGGTCTCATGAGGACCAAAATCTGAAGGGAGTTGAAAGGATTAGCTACCATCCCTCTGCTGCAATGAGTTCCTTCGCTACAGGATTGACACAGTGCCTCTGTATATACTGCCATATTCCTTTAAATCATGGAAACCTGCAGACATCATCATGCCTATGCCGACTCTTCTCTATAGACAAAGAGCCAGAAGTCTGCGGGCTATCCATTTGGTATACCTCATGAACATGACATTCCACTTATCATCTTCAAGTAGATGAAAAGATCATTGCGAGTTCTCTAGGTCTCTGAGCAATGCCCCGAGGGTGACTTAAAATGTTTATGTACCAACAAAGTCACGGGGTTGAGAGCATTTGAGCTGTAAATCACACTAGAGAGGGCTTGGGAGATCACCTTTCTTGGGTTTATTTTTAAATTACCACTGGAAAACACCCAACCAAGCAAAGTAAAAAAGGCCTCAAATTATCGAACAGCAAGAATACGTGAAATGAATGGTGCTGAGTTACACTCACACCCCTTGAAACTGCAGGAATCTTTCTCCCTCATACTGAGGCCACCCCAGAGCCACTGGAAAAGTGGGTGYCTGTACTCCGGAGCTCCAGGGTTACGCAATAGTACACAGAATGCTCCGAAGATTTGACAGAATTTACACAAACCAGTGCTTTTAATAGAGCCTTTCCTGTGTGCTCAATATTATCTCCTTCTACTTTTCCAAACTGATACAGAGGCAATGTACAATCCAGATTTTAACTAGGATTTTAGCACCTTGGCTACAGCATTTTCTTACAGTTCGCGCAATCTCTTAAAACAAGTCAACATGCAACTTGCTATAGGAAATGAAACTTCATTTGTGCAAAGGTGTTTGTTAAAAAAAAATAGTTACAGAAGGCCAATGTAATGGACTACTGGTGCAAGACTTCACTTGCAGAAGTTTTCTCCAATATTTATGTGCTGTCAAAGCAAACAAGTGTCTTTCCTCTTTATGAGGAAGAACTGATAGTTTAACATTTCAGTTCAAAAGAGCCCTAAGGATAAAGACACATTCCTAATGACCAGTGGAATTGTCTCAGATTGCACAGCAGTGATGCCCTGCTGGTGAACACTTCCCCCAAATACTCCAGTTTACTTGGCATATTCCCTTATAACTTGAAAGTGCTGGAGAGCTCACTTCTAATTTGTTTCAAATCTTGCTGATGAGCAGGCTTGTTGTAAAAGGTTTTACTCAGCTAAGATCAGTGTATGATGCTTATGTGCTCAGACGTGTTTCATCTCAGAAAATGCTTTAAACTATTTGTAATTGTTTTGGCTGGAAGGACAAAGGCAAGCCCATCCACCTTTTCTTACTCTTAGAGATGTCAAAATAATTTTTTAATATTAGCTACTTCAGCCACAATAGATCAGACTTTAGTTTGCAGAAACGAACTGCCTCCTGTATGATGGTTTTGTGAAAAAAAAACCCCAAACCAAACCACAGCAACACAATGATTCCTCAGATGGCTGCTCTCATACTCTGATAACGTAATTCCAATTCTTGACAATTCAAAAGTATCTCCAGAGAGTAACCTCTAGAGGACCATAAAAGCAGAACTGAAGCAATCTGGATGATTTTTCGTCTACTATTTGTTCAGTAATGTCCATATTTTCCAGGTAAAAACAAGAGCTCCCTCCAGGGTGTAATTACTAGTGGAGGTAGACATGAAGCTACTGAAAGGCAAAGGTCTTTAGTCGAGTATTCCTTGAAAAACGTGCTTTCATAAGCACATAGCTCCAGCCTAGCCCAGATTTTCTAAACTATTTAATTGAATTAAAAAAAGGAAAAAAAAAAAAAAAAGCTTGGTCCCTTTAAATATGCCATTTAAATAAAACTAAATCAATGCCCCAATGATAAACACTGCTAAGGTTTGTAATTTACTTGCTGATGTTTAGAGAGACTGGCATAGAAAACTTGGTCCTGAAAGATAAAAATACACTGGGAGTGGGTCAGAACTGTTTCCATCAGCCTGTGACTACAGTTTTTCAATGCTTGTGACCCCAATTTCCTTTATCCTCAGTTGCCTTTTCTGACCCTCCAGAAAGGTTGGGACCCACTGGGTGAGAAACGCAGGCTTATTCAATTTATAAATATGCTAAATTTGGGCAAATTTCTAAGGCAAATGAAGTAAGCTTATTTCCCACACAAATAGATAAAAGATAGATCATCAATCATTCTTACGCATTCCAGTCCCACTGCTCTTCATTTATTGCTGTGCTTACAGCTGGACTTCATTCTCCTCTTTAATGAAACAACTGCTTTCTTACAGAAGTCTTTTGGAATAAAAGTGTTCTGTGCATGCAGAGTTAAAAATGTAAATACACGACAGCTCCACAATAAAGAATATAGGAAATGCAAACAACCAAAGGGAAGGATGGTGCATTATATACAAACCTCTCTTCTCTTGCTTGTCTTAGCTCTTCTCTTTTGTCTAAATAATCACGGCTAAAAAGAGAATTGCAGTAAATTGCAGAGGAAACCAGAAGAATAAGGTAAGTAACAGAAGTATAAGTACAGTAGGAGACACCAAGAGCAGTACAAACAAGCTGATCAGAGACAATGAAGGCTGTTGTTGACAAAAATTATTAGTTTGTTTTTGTAAAAAAGGCTGAAAAGTATGTGTGTACACTTATCCATGCATACACCACAGGTATGTGTACACCAAATATGTAGTTTGGAAGATCATTATAAGTAATTATAAAAAAACCCAAAAAGTGAAGAACTTGAAGCACATTTTGAAACCTGGTACCTGAAATTACATACAACGAACCTGACTCATCCATAATTAGCAGGCACATTAGTGGCTATTAAACCATTCCACATTTGCTCCATCTAGAATGCCCTGAAACAGTGACTGTGGCACCTGGCAGGCTAGACCAAGGCAGGGAGCATACCGTATTGACCCTCTTTGTAATATACCTTTTCTCAGTGTGTTTTAGTTGCCATGGTTGGAAATGGGACAGCGGACTGGCATTACTGAGTAGGACAATTCTTCGGTCTTACAAGGCGCGTGCAGGATCATGGGGCAGGTAACAACCTTTCACTTCTTTATTTTTCACCCTGAGTTTTAGATACAAACCTCCCTCTGTCTCAGCTGCCCCACAGCTCCTCAAGTAACTCACATATTTAACTTTTGCCAAGTCAACTTTGCTGGATGCCTGAGCCCTGTGATTTCAGGCAGGCCTGTCACATCCACAAATGTGGATGCAAATTTAACTTGGAGCACAGCAGAACCCAATGAACGTCCAGCCTGCCTCAATATCACAGCAAGATAGTTCCTTACAGTATATTTTTAATATTTTGTTGAATCTGGTGGACAAAACTGATGAGACTTTCACCTTATCTGTTAGATTCTTCCACAGCGTAACCTGTGAGTACCAGAAAGATTTTCAGAACTACTCCATTTATGAATAAAACACTATTTTTTCTCTTTATATTGTGTCATCAAATGAATTACTTATCGTCTACTCTACCAATAGCTATCAAACATCTGCTTGCAAGTGCTCTTCAAAAGTCCATTAATAGGGAACACACATTAGTGTTTCAGGCTATCTCCACATCCTTTGAATCCCTGAACTTTTATCATATTTTCAGAGTATTCTTTGGAATTACAATAGCTATGGGAATAACTCCAAGGGAAAAAAAATAAAATCTAGGAATTTTTCAGCAGGCAAATTTTAACATTACTCTTTCCCCTCTGACAACTTTCACCCTTCCCTACAGCTGAAGAATAACCCCTGTATTTCAGGACAGACTGTTCTATATATGCAATGGGTACAATAGTCCTGCTGAGAAAAATGTTCATTATGTAAAGCATTCCTTTTGCTAGCAATAGCTTATGAAGCTTTTTAACACCTCTCCTAAAACCAAGCTCTTTCACAACTGGTGATGCTCTCCATTAAATTATCCTCAATTTGTCAATAATGGTGCCAGAACCTATTGCAATGTTCTCAAGGCAGATTTGGAAAGAATGAGATAACAAATGAGTCATGATGGTAAATCCAGTACTGCTCACGAGTTTAAAGGCTGTGAATTGCAAGTGCTATTTTTAATCAAAAATACATCTTCAGAGACTGGGTTTCTAGCCAGACTGATGATACGATAATGTAATCCCAAGAACTCTTACGAAACTGTCCATGTCTGTTTGCTGTGGCTTTGTCTTCCTCCTGCCAGACTGTTTAATCAACTGTGGGATGCTGTCTGTCTGCAAAGTTTGGTGGCTTTGGAGACCCTCTACTCAAACACAAGTTATAACTTTTGGGTGACCAGGGAACTCAAATCTAGAAGATGAAAACACTGGGCGTTGAAAAATTGTCGTCTTAAACATGCAACACAATCATGACATTTAGTTAACCAGTTTCTGACTCTAGAGTAACGGGATGAAGATGTATATTTTAAAAAAATTGTTTTTCTGACTTTAAGGAAGCTCTTTTAGTGACAGAACAACTACCGTAGCCAATCTCTAGCGAAATGTGCAGATCTGTTATTCAAACAGGTCAAGCTGCCAAATGTCCTGGTGGCTTTTTTGGTCTGGGAGTTTCCTTTCTGAAAGATCATGTTGGCTGTCCACGGCAGCCTGCTGCAGTCTGATGATACACTTAGAGGGAGAGTTTTTGGAAGAGGCTTGAAGATTGAGACCTGATTGTTTCTGTTTCAGGAGAACTTGGGCAGCTGTTGGCTGCCAAAGATCCTATTATGGTGCTCTTCCACCTTCCCTACGCCTCTCATTTTCTTCTAAACTAGCTATCTTCTGGAGCCAGGAGAATATCTCCTTCAACCAAACAACCAAACAACCACTAGTAAGTTACTCCTCTTTCCAAATTCACTATGACACAGACCATTTCCACTTCTTACTAAAGAGATGATTACAGTGAAAACAATCCCGCATACTAATAAACAAGCTCACATGAAACCCAGTGCCATCTTTTCCATAAACACCAACTCCAATGCTACCAAAACATTTATCCTACCATCCTTTAGATTACTACATTATGTCTTCTAACTGCTAAAAATATGTTTACTTTTCACTCCTGTTTATGAGGAAACAAATTGGTTTCTTAGTGTACACTCTGCAGACAGTAGGCAAACCACTTCAGGTATAGCCTCCTTATCTATCCTAAGCCCACTGCAGTCTTTGCTAATGCCTGTGCTGGGATTTCCAGGCATGGATTTAACAGGAGGAGAGGGCTTGTCTCTTACTATCCTCAGGCAGCACACCCTGGGATCCCACAGCACAAAACATGTTCTCAGATGTGAAAATGGAGAGTCCTATATTCAGCCGGGGCCTTTGTCTGGCCACAGTTTGAGCAATAATTTTGATAATTACTTTCTGTCAGTTGCTGTTTCCAGGAGGAAGAGACACATGTTCAGAAAAGCAGGAAAAAGTAGTTTAAAAACACTACCATACATCCTGAGACAACAAAACACTTTTACTTTGCAGAACATAAAAGCAAAAAGATGTCTCAGTGCTGTCCCTTCCTCCCTTCTTGATACCTTCCTCCCACTGTTTCATCTTCCAACCCTATGCCTCACTGAGATTATACTTTAAGGAGTATATAAGCTAATAAAACCTGGCCTCTGCAGATATCCAGTCAGTACAATTGGCAAATACATAGCTGTCTTTAAAAAAATTGCTGGTTTATTAAATGCCAAAATTCATCATGATGTGTTTAACGTATCAGTTCTTAAGATACTTAGATCAAGAAAGGTATCTAAAGAGACACACAAACTATTCATCAATTCAATTATTTTGCAATTGAATGTCTCAATGATTTACAAATCCATTGCACATTAAAGCAACAGACTGAGAGCAAATTTGGTTCCTACTTGAATTTGTTTCTTTCTTCACGTTCTATCCTTTGCAACCTTTCTTCTCTCTCCTGACGTCGTCTTTCTCTTTCTGCTGCCAAGGACTCCTGGTGCTGCCGAAAAGATGATGTAAGGAGACCACCCAAAGCTGGCCTGTGGAGAAGAAAGATCAGATTTCTTAGTGTCACTTTTATTGATTATACTGGCAAAAAATGAGTAGCAATCGTTCAGCAAGTAACATAATCCAAACCAACAGAATGACATGGCAATATTTATGTATGGATGCTTCAAAGCACTGGCTAAGTATCTTCTTGCTAATTGATTTTAGATACTGTGATGAGCTTAAGAATGACAGATAGGGTAGGCTTCTTAAATTTCCAAATTTCTGAAGCACAAGTAAAGTATATGTAAGAATTCTTCAGTCTATTTCAACTGCAATATTGTCTAAATACTTTTTTTTTTTACTGTATAATCCTGTTAACTGCAAAGCTGAATCCTGTAATGGATTTTTGAAATTTTAAAGAAAAGAAAAGCTGGAATATTTTTCCAGCACTTTCCAAACATGTTATGCAATGATGTTAAAAACAGATGTGTCACAAACACCTGAGAATCCTGTATACAGAAAAACAAAAGTAAAGGAAGATGTCAGAACTGCCCTTCAGAATTTGAATGCTCTCTTAAGTAGGGGTATATTTTTCCTTTCTGTTATGAAATTAACAAATTCTGTTATGATTTCCTCGCTGCATGTGCTGCAAGAGCAAAATGAATCACGTATAGGAACATATCAGTAAAACACACAGGGACAGCACAGCTAGTTATAATAATCATGAAGCGGCATCAAAATTGTTATAAAAAAATCAGAGGAAATGGGGCTGGAGGAGAACAGATTACCCATTTTCCTCTCCTTGCCTAGGGCAGGATTTAGTCTTCTCAAACCATTCTTGAAAACCGTCTGACCTGCCTTAAAAATCCTTAATGATGGACGTACCATACCCATCTAGTGCTTAACTACCCCAGTCATCAAGAAAGGCTTCTCTGCTGTCTAGTCTAAATTTCTTTTTTTGCCATTTAGACCCATTCATTCTTGTTCTGTCCACAGTGAACAAAAAGAACTGTTTACTACCACCTGCTTTACGGCTAAGCAAGAATTAGTCCGAAAGGGGACTTTCTCTGCAGTCCTCTGACCATAACTATGAACTGGATGCTCCATGGTAGGTTACTGTAATGAAGAAGGCTCAATGTCCCCACCAGCAATGCATATCAAACTTCTAGCTGTTGTTCAGGAGGTTGTTAAGATGCATGAGGTAAGGTGAGTAGATGCCCAGCCAAAAAAGTGGGACTTTTTTTGTCAGAAATGGCAGCCTCTACAGTAAAGACTTCTCAAATACGTAAACCATTTTTTCTTCGAGATGAAACAGCTTCAAGTAGCAAATACAATTTTAAAAAGCTATATTTATATTCACTTATAGTTTGGTCTTGACACAGATTTATTATTTTTTTTACTGCAAGTACTACTTTGGCCAGGAGAGTGGCTCCTCTCACACGTCTTTCCCCCAGCATGGTGGTATTGGTACCACCAACCTCTCACATGGCAACAGAGTGACCTCAGAGTAAATGTGTCTGTCTTTCTGTCTCTTAGACAGGAAAAATCTGTATTGTACAGGGTAGCTTTATACAGATGTAAATGTATCCACACTGATTGAATTAGACTGATAAAATCAAAAAGACATAACTCATGTAGAGCGGTTTCTGTGCATTGTTGTAACATGAGTTTTGCAATGAAAGGATTAATGAGAGAAATAGATACTGCCTATTCTGAAAAGAAACTAAACCCCAAACCACCAATGCAAACCTGAATAAATTTTCATTATTTTTAAGACCTCAGACCCTTTCCCTTATTTATTTACATGCCTATGGCTGCATAATGTAGACTTTTAGTATAACAGCACCAGATCACCAGTGAAAATAGGTGCAGGAGAAGACAAAAACATTAATGCAAACCCATCGTCCCCGAGTGTCTATGTCTGTGTGAGCAGGAATGCCACAAAACATAGTCATTTCAGCCCCACTGGCAGCAGGGCAGTACGAATATAATTTCAATAATTTCAATAAATTGAATTTCAATATGTCATATCCCACCCGCATAAACATTACATAAGATGGTATAAAACTTGATATTCTGTAAGCCTCCCTGCTGGCACTCCTCCAGAGCTACAGTATCAATGCTGGATCACACTCAAAACCATAAAAATCTCTAATATGTCTCAGCACTAAGAAAAGGGAAAAAAAAATCCCCAAACTCTGACAGTCAAGTACATGTGGTGAATTTTCCCTTGAACATATTTTAAATTTATTTTAACCTATGACCTTTCAGTGCATGTTGCAAGAGAAAGCTCTCAGCAGAAACAGTGGCACCACTGTGCTACGATTCAAGAGCTAGAGCTCCATCCCTGTGGTAGCATGAAAAACCATGGCAGTAAGGTTGGATATATCATCAGAAATTGCTCTAGGAAGGGGAAAACTGGACAGTGCCTCCACATGAAAACATCTGGAAATAAACTGGAAGAGATGCAAAAAGAGGGTCCCTATCAAGTCTGTGCTTGTATCTGTTCCGTGTATTTAGCTTGCTATCCCACCCCGTCCCATCCCATCCAGCTGAAGTACGCAAACTCCACTTGGAGTCAAAGGAAGTTATGACTTAATAAAACCTGAAGGAAAATTAAGGGGAAGGATGGGGTGATGCTGAGAGACCAAAGAGTGATTGTAGGTCTGCACAGCATCTAGCAGGTTGGAAACCTTCAGCTCTGACTAAGATCTTTGGGGCTCCACAGTAAATAGACGTTCTTATCCAAGGGATTACAGGGGAATCATATGGAGATGTGCAGCTCAGTCCTACAGATGGGATTCTAACCTGACCCTGGTAGTAAAATGTCTCCACATGCCAAAACACCTTGTTTGGAGGTTTGATCCAGCACAGTTTGGCTAGTGTTGCTCACTCGCCTAAAACTTGCAGATGTAGGAACAGCAGCGTCACAATCTAAATAAAAGATCCACAGCCATATAGCCAGGAAAAAAGCCAATGTCTAACAAACTGAAAATGAAGATCCATGTGCCATATTAGTTTGCCACCTCTTAGACACTAATGAAATCAATAATAACTACCCAAAACTTGGTATTTCCCACTGGTTATTTTATGAGTCCATACTTCAGCTGAGTTACAAGCTACAGTATAGCATGCACGCACATATCTGATTCAATTCATTTGTCCCAAACGCAGTCAGTTCTGGACTGCCATATTGCATACAACAGTTTATTGCATGAAATGGTCAAAACTAACAGTCAAAGCTGTGAGAAGGTTCTGTTGAAACAGGTTATAGTTAAACAGACAGGAATACGGCCAGCTGACTCCTTGTGGGGCACTGACTTCTTAAAACACAAATAGTCAGGTTTTGGGTTTTGAGTCACATTTAGAAATGAACAGGCAAAGAAACAGCACTGATATTGCTGAGTTAGTGCTCACTTAGTGCTTAGATCCTGCACTGTCCAGCCCACTCGACCAGACACATCTCCCCTCCGTGAAGACCACACCTCACACCAAACGCTGAGACCATTTGCCTTATAAAACCTCATAAACTCACAGCTTCACTGTTGCTATCAAACACTGTAACTCAGCTGGTATTTGGGTGCATCAGTCCTCTTTTTAATGTGAACTGCAACTGTAGATGAGCAGATTTTAGCATCTAGTAAACTCCATCCTTAATTTGCTACACGTGCCTAAACTAAACCTGGAGGAAACAGGTGTTACTTTCAGGGCGTACAAACCTGTACAACAGCCAGACGGAAAGGCAAGCGGTAAGAGGTATTCCTCAAATATTCTAAACAATTTGAAAAGGGATTTGTCTATGTTTGGTTTGTCTGTAAAATCTGTTTTTATGTCTCTCTATCCCCCTGGCAATAAGGCTTAAAGTAAATGTTCCCTTTCGCTGAACTCATACTTGAGTTGCAAATGGCAGCGGGACCGGCCAAACCAGCCAGCGGGAAGGCTTGGGCTGAGCCTTCAGGTAGTTTTGGTGCTTTGATTCCGTTTAAAGGGTGACAGTACCTTCAGGCCTCAGGAATATTTAAGTTTTACAGCTGTAGGCTGCATTTTAAAAACAGGTAAGCAAGGAAAAGGCTAAAAAAAAATAATCTGGCATTGAATCAAAGGTGGTAAGAGATTTTAACAGAAAAGAGTATGTGAATACTCAATGAAAGCATAATAGAGTGATTACTCACAAAATGGGGTTATAGCTAATATATGCCAGCATTTTAATGTTGGTGTCATATGTTACCAACTGGTAATATCAACCATTTGTTCAATTCTACAAATACAATCCAGAAGGATGCTTACTCTGACTACTATTTTTAGCCTTGTAGAGAACACAAGGCTATTAAGAATGGACTGTTAATACAAAAATATTAAGAAAAGCTTTCTTCTGCCTGCTGTTAAAACCTGCAAAAGCTAAACAACCTATGTTATTACACTCTCATTCCAGAAAGAAAACACACAGCAAGAATATGTCTAAGTCTGGGGATTTGTGAATATAGCTCCACACCACAGCATTAGGACCTGGGGACAAAGAGGTCATTAGTTTCTTCTCGTGCTGGAAAAAGATAGGAAAGAGCAAAGAATAGGAAGAAAAAGAAGGAAAAAGAAGGCAACAAAAATATACACAGGGCAGACGATACAAAGCCAAAACACTGATTGTAGGCCAAAACTCTTCTGAATAAAAATTCRTCTAACCTGACCTACTGCATTTAACACAGCAGTGAACTAGTAATCATTATTAAAAACACAAGCTCAGGGAGACACAAGATATCTCACACTTTTTTGCAAGTGCAGTTTTCTGACAATACTCCATCACAGACTATATATTGTGAAAGGGAATATGTGATCTGAATTACTCTAATCTTGTCGAAAATGGAAGAAAATATTTCTGCCTTACTCTAAGCCACTTTGTTAGAGCAAAATCGCAATTATCAACTTCAAATGTTCTTCATTCACGTTAACGCTGAAATACACTTCTTTTCTGGCTGTGTTTTCCTCAGTCGAATTTTAAAAAATTACTAAATGGAAATGGATATCTATAGCAAGAATACATAATACAAATGTATATTTTTAGGAGCTAAAAAAAAATTAACAGATGACTTATGAGAGGAAATCCCTTTAGGTCATAAGGTTAATATTCAGGATTTTCTTTAATATAACAAGGGTCAGAATCATTAATAACCTTAATAAGGAAACACTAATTACCCATTTTTCCAAAGTGCTCCTGCTCCAGCAGTCATGGGAATGCTACAGAGAGGGAAAAACAGTCGGCAGCTCCTACTCAGGCCTTAAGTAACTCTAAATGTCTCTTGGCTTTAACAAAATAAATCCGCTTTCCAGCTTAGAAAGAGACAAAAGAGAAGGCAAAGCTGCCAAGAGCCATATTGCTTTTCACAGTTAAAGAAACTCTCCATGTGTTATGTCTCCCTACATGACATGGCAAATTCAAAAGCGTGTTGATATAAGATTTTGCAAACAGACTAAACATTACTTGAGGAATCTTTACAAAACTTCTCTCAAAAATAAACACAAAATTGAGAGATAAAACTACTGACTAATGCTTCCTTTGAGAAAGAAACTTGAGAATGACCAAGAGAAGAATTGATTAATGTTAGACTTTTAATCGGCCTGAGGGACTACATTAAATAAAGCTACAGTGGGGCAGAGCCGCGCAGAGCCAGGGCAACGCACAGGGACTTTCTACATACACGCTCCTCTCGCAGCTTGACGTGTACAGGCTTTACATTGTGTTTCTATCTTTCTCCAACCTGTGGCTTCTCATCCTCATGCGAGTCACAAATCGCCTGGAAGTGGCCTGCAGAGCCCCCCCGCCCCTGTAAATCCAAGCTAAGGTACCCCTGAGCATCAGCACAGTGGGTACCCGGGGCTGACTGGTGCCCTCCAGGCACACTGTGTGTTCAGCCAGCAACACGTTGCAGTCTGAAACCGTAACCCAGCGCACGCTTTCTGTTTAAACATACGACCTATGATGAAGCCTACAAAGCTGCAATCAAGAATACTGCTTACACAGTAGTTCGACAAGCGGCTAAGCCAGTGTAAGCCACCGCTGCTTCCCAAATTGTAAATCATCAAGTAATTCCTAAAGTCGCTTTTCCTCTTAAAATCTCAGCAATAAAGTTGAGGCTTTTGCCCTGGGCCGCTATTATCAACTACCAAGCTATCCCTTCCTCATTATGTTATTCAGAGTGAAAGATGTGCTTGGCATTTACCACAAGAAAAAATAGCCACGGTCTCTGGTCTGAGAGCCCAGAAGTACATATTAAGACACACAGAAGATGGTAGAAGCAGAAAGAATAGAAAGCCAAGGAAAGAGGAGCTGTTCTTGGGAGAGCAGCAGCTTTGTAGGCTGTATAGTGGGTTTTGTTTCATAGGTTTCTTGTTTTTCCTTAGCGCTTAACAGCTGGAGTAAGGTAACTTCAGACTGCAGATTAGTGATAGATGGCTAATGAAAAAAAAGAAAAGAAAAAAAGAGAGCCTGCCAAGAAGCTTCATCCAGCAGCACCTCCCTGGTGTTGTCAATTACAGGGACCTTTAATTTTAGTAGAAAGTCTAACTGAGAAGCTGTTTAGCATTCTCAGGCAGTTTTGTTTTGTTTTGCTTTTAAGAGACAAACATTTGGAAAAAGCACCAGATTGCCAGAAAATCACTGTTTCAGGCACCTGGAGAGGGAATAAAACTCAAAAGAAGAGTATTTGCAGACTTTTGCCGCGCTTCACATTTACGCTTCAGGTACGGGGTTTAAAGTGTCTTTAAAATCAGTGGAGAAAAAAATCACCTATAATCTAGTCATGCTAAGCTCAGTGTCTGTGTGCGCCTGTTGTAGAAATAAATGATTGAAGGTACATTTCCTTTAAAAGATATAAAAGAACATGGAGATCAACACTCAACATTCAAGGCCCTGCATCACAGGAGCCCAAGGTAATGTACTGCTGTAGATCATAAAGCAAGTAAGACAGAAAACAGGTTAAGGGACGTGAAAGACATTTCATCTTTCTTAAGTCAATTTTCTAATGGTCTGGAAAACTTGGAAAGTGCATCAAACAGGAATAATCTGCAAACACCACAGCAGGCCCTTACCAAGCTTGGAGATTTGGAGGAACCTCAGAGGAACCAGCCAGAGGTGGAGACTAAGTTCACACTGACTGGCCAAGAGGATCCAGAAGTGCCGGTTTGCAAGCTGAACTTTCTGGCACTTGATTTAACAGATAGAGGCAAGAGAATGGGGACCATGACCTCCTGCTCCCTTGGCACACAGTGCTCTGAGAAGGCGGCTTTCCGAGCTAGGCTAACTACACTACTGTTTGACTATCAAGCCCACTGGGAACCGTCTCCTGGCAAATGCATCAGAAGAAACCTACCTTGGCAAACGCACCAGCAGGAAACAAAGGATATTTTTCTGGCAACGGAATGAATTAAAGCTGGTGCCAAATTCAGGAGCTCTTGCCTTAGAAGTTAGACTCCTTCAGGGTCCCGTCTAACTATGGCCATGACCAACAACGTATACACTTCACCACCAAAAACATTCTATGAGAGGGTGTGAAGCTTTGCAAGTCATTAGTTTGCTGTCCAGCTACAGATTCCAGGCTGCAGCTTTCAGTTTCAGTGACCATCTTAGATTCAAAGTCTGAGGAGGTAATCTTTACCTAAACAGAAATATCCTAGGTGTGAGCACAAGGCATGGAAATATAGAAGAGTCTTACAACACCTTCTTCCCCCAGGCAAGGCGGCAACTCAGAGGTACAGAAAAATGCTTTTCTCCCTGGTGTCCGCCAGCCATGCCTTGCTCTTCCACTTTGTTACCAAAATTTATGAGGTTAAGAAATTGAGATCGATACATTTATTTTTTCCTTTGGGAATGGGAGAGAGTTAATTGGTGATTTAAGTTGTGAAGGGTGGGAGCAGTATATTTATGGAGCAAAGCAGTCTTTGGCAGCTGAAAACAGGAGGACTGGGTTATACTTCTTCTGCATTAGGAGCATCTTTCACAAGCAGAGAGATACGAGAGAACCAATATACCCTTTATTCTCTCCCAATGACGGGCTGAACAGAAAGTGCCCTGCAATTTGCCCTCCTTCAGCGGGATTCCCATGGCTGCAGTATGCACTTCAGAAGCATGGCTCTCCACAGGGGACCCGGAGAAATGAGAGAGAACAACAGTATTGCAAGAAGTTGGCAAAAGGCTGCAGCTGAATTTAGAAACCGAGAAACAGTCAAGTAAGCCTTTTCTTCTGCTGTACAATCAGAAATATATACATTATGTGGATTTCAAAGAACAAAATCTAGTTACTTTTGCACTGAATTATACTGCTCTCTTGGATTCCCTACTGATCTTAGCCAAGGAGGGTTTTAAAAGTATGAATGTCAAAATGTCAACCACACTGCTTCTTTCCACCTAAGTTGTAGCTCTTGTTTACATAAGCAAAATGCAGCCAAGGGATTGAAAGGCCTGTCAGGGTAACTGAATGGAGAATGAATCATTTCGCTGGGCACTGCTCTAAATGCTGCTTCTTCCTTCCTCCTCATTCTCGAAGGTCAGATAAACAGTACCAGGAACTGCATCTGAAGCTCTTCCCTGCATGATAAAAGACAGGGATCTTTCTGTGGAGTCCTTGGATAACTGTAACTGTAAGCTGAAAGCAGAAAACTCACCTTGGAGCTAACCATAGATACGCATCTGCTTCTTATCAAGTGTCTTCCTCTCCCCCCCTCATCTTTTAACTTCTTTTTGTGTTTGAATCTGTGTAAATTTTTACCATCAGGAGGTAGGAAATAATGTTTACATAATCTAAGGCAAACACCATTGACAGAAGACTGTGAAAACGTCCACAATACTTTCCACTTACTAATTAGCGCCAAGCGTTGCGTCATGCACTACACAGCCTACTCTCCAGTGAGCAAATTTCTATCCATTGATCTCTACGTGGACAACCCAGGTCTTTCAGGAAAATGAAATAAAAGCAGGCTTCTGCCCTTCTTCAAAGCAGTCACGCCGTTAGAGACTGCTGAACTATACATCTGCAATGGCAGTGCACTCAAAAAGAACAAGACTTGATGCAAAATGGCATCTGAACATGTAAATTTAATTATCTTTCAAGAAATAACTGCATCTATTCTGCAGGCAACATGCAGCTGTGGCATACACGCATTTTTCACACTTCTCAGAGACTAATATACAAAAAGCATCAGGCTGTAACATCCCTCAAATACAAGAATGCAGAAATCCTGGTGAGTTCAACTACCATGAATAGCAAGCTGCAAATTTAAACAAGAAGAGAGAGATTTTTATCATGTGAGGTGGAAAGCAGCAAACGTAACCTGAAGGAAAGACAGAGATGCAACTCCAAGCACTGTGTTCAGACACAGTGTTAAAATATGTAAGAGAGATCTGATAGTTGAAGGCAGAGCACTTTCCAGTTTCACAGAGAAAAGCAGAATGAGATGTAATGGCTGGAAGATGCTACTAGACAAACTGGCCTCCGAAATATGAAATATTTTCCTAGCAGTGATGATAAATACTGGAATGTTTTCCAGGAGAAGTCATGCGCTGCCACTTGAAAACACATGAAGGTACCGGGGGCTTTCATTTAGCTTCTGTGAGACCCATTACAGAGCTTCCTTCTGGCCTGACTCTCCATGAATCTGCAAATTTTACAGCTTCATCCTGTGGGGCCAAGGCATTTTGGCTCCAAACCAGCAACGCGCTTATGCGCATGCTGCAATGAAAGCTTGCTTCCTTTACTGGAGCAGGGCCAGCACGATCAACCTCTTGCAGGACAGGCCCAACTATCTTTAGCCATCTCAGTGTATGACCACTTTGGGGTCTCTTTGCTGCAGTAGCAACCAGAAGCTTCCAACAGCAGGGGCTTAGAAAGCTGAAACTTCAAAAGCAGCGGGATACCTTTAATTATTGCTTATCTTGCATCCATTCTGCTAAGGTAAAAGGGGGTGAAAATGCTGGTTTAGAGTTTTTTATTACTGTTTCACTCGGCAATAATTTAATTCAGATTAGGAAAGACAAATCGAGGCAAGTTACTCTAGGAAGATGAGCAACTGAAAAATGATGCCTTTCTCCAAAGATAAACTTAATGTAATTACTCACTTGAAAAAAAGGATTAAATCAATACCTCATGGCTAGAAATACATGCATGCTGGAAAAACCTAACTTGAACCATTCTAGACTGGAAAGGATGTGAGGCATTAGGTAGGTTCAAACATATATACATAAACACATAAAACATATATACATGTATTTCTATACACACAGAGAGGTATTCAAAAAAATCATTAATAAAAATTAATTGGAATATAGACAAAGGATCCTGAAAAAGCCTTCAGTTCAAAAAAAGGATGGGAGATGGAATTTTTACGAAATAGAGGCCAATCTGGTAACAAACAATCAAAAGCCCATATGGCCTAATTGGAAATTATTTAATTAAATTGTTATATTAAATTCTTTAATTAAATTAATTAAAAATGTCTACATTTCCTCCTTAAACTCAGCGTGACATCCTTTGAAGCTGTCATTTACTTTCAGGTTGTAACAGTCAGTTAATTTCTGGTGGTCCAAATCTCTCACCAAGAAGAATTTCTTTCATGTATCCATAACATTTTCCTATCTTTTTTCTTTCCCTAGTACCTTACATAATTCAAAAGAGTATTTTGATTGTTCAAAATACTGCTGTTTTTTTGTTGCTGGTGTGGTTTTTTTTTTCTCCTTTTTTTTTTTTTTTTTTTTTTTTTTTTTTTTTTTTTAAAGTGAGCTGATAACTGGTAGGTTAGTATGAATTTCCTTTACCTACAGCAAGAAACTTTTTGCCCCTGAAGAAATACAAGGAGATATATCATGCATTTTCAAGGAAGGACAAAATTATGGCCTAGGAAATTCTGAGCTAAGCACATTTCCAAAATTTTATAGTTGATTTAAGATGATAGAAGTGAAAATAGATCTGTCTGAATGTATTTTAAAAACGGAAAGAAATAAAATGTGCTTTAATTCACCTTTTAATACTTAGAACAGCATACGTGTGAAGCAACTCTGTTTTATTYATTTAAGTGGAAGTAGAAGAAGTGGGAAGGAAATACATCCAGCCCCTAACACCAAGTCAGAGAAAGGCTTGAGAATGAGTGGGAAATGAACATGTCTAGATTTTTGTATGCTCTCTTTCCAATGTTAGAAAAGATCTGGCTACAAGATATTTCCAGTACCCATTCAGAACAGCTTACACTTATCTCCTTCGTCCTGTCTATAAAGGAACTGTTGTCAAAATACTGATTAATTTACAAACCTGTCAGATTTGGTCTCTTGAGGCGGCGAGAGAGTTGTCCCATAATGAGAAGTGGGTGTTGTTGGGGCACTCACACCAGAGTAAGGTCGCGGAGAAGAGTAAGAGCTGCTGCCGTAGCTATTGTATCTGAAGCAATGGGAAGGAAAGTAGGAGAAAGGGAGAGACAGAAAGAATCTGTCAGCAAGCAGGCATGCAACAGTAAATCCTCTCGTTTAGGGGGTGGTGGTGATGCCGTAACCCAGAACTTCTCAAACATCCACCTTCTGAAAATATTGCTCTAATCCCAGCTTCAAAATATGCAACCTATCATCTCATTTTAACATCAACCATGTCATGGACATACTTGATTCAAATAGTGAGCTATTGGTATGGAAAATAATGAGAGATTAGAATGGTCCTCCCAAGTGACAACTCGGAGTGGGCATACTTAAATTACCGCTCAGTTACTCAAATTTATTAGTTGGTTTGGGAGCCGATACCCAGCCATTAGAAAAGGGACCAAACCAGTCCAAGTCAGCAGTATTCATAAGTAGTGAAATTAAGGAAAACAGCAGCATTCCCGAGACATGATCTGAACATGGATGTCCATGATTTGCAAATGTTTGTGTTATAAATGAAAAGCATCCACATTCTTTTCAATTAAAGCAGGCGGTATTTTCCTTCCCCTCCCCCAACATAGTCATAGCTTATGTGCCATTTCTTACAATGTCTGTAAAAAATCATCACCATGGTTAAAAAGACATGTCTCTGGAAGCATGGCTTTAGGAATTTCTACCAGCCATTCCCTCCATTAAAAAAAAACCCCAAACCTGCTTGACTTCAATGTGAGCTTGCTGACCAAAGAGAAATTGTTTCCAGGGCTCCTGGAATGGCCACCTCCCCAGAGTCCCTTGTATCAATGTTGTCATCCGGGCTCCCATACTGAATAGAAAAGGCAGTTSTGTTGCTTTGCTGTGCCTTTTAACTATTGTACTTAAACAGCATGTCAAGGAGAGATTCCCCATTTGGGAAAATGTTAACATTTCTGTTCACAGACGATACCATTTTCCCACGTGGAAAGCGTATGATGCTCTGTAGGTGAGTACTCTGCAAGGCCAACTCATCCAAATGATAAAATTCACTTCAGGGAAAAGGGCAACATCATTTTCCTTATTATATTTCGTAAGATATAACATACCGTCCTTCACCGTATCTTTTTTCTGCTGCTTCTTGTCCCACACACATCAGCACTCAGTAATTTCACTCAGCAATTTTATTTGAAAAGGCTGGTTGGTTTCCTTCAGCTCCATTTAGCACACTCATCTAGCCATGCAAAATTTCATTCAAAGTTTCAAGCTTCATTCCTTAGGGTACAACAGCATTGCTGCCTGCCAAGGCCCGTGTTAAAATCAGAATAGATTTCAGTTAGGGGTTTTTATAATGGAAGGGATCGTGCTTTAGAGAACATGCCCCCTTTGGCAACAATTCCAGGTTTATGTTTTAGAAAACACCCCACCACCACCATCTATTTTTGAGACACCATGCTGACTGCCCAGGAACAGGGGAATAATTTTGGAAAAAAATGCTAACATGCACGTTTCTGAGCTACAAAAGGAATTTTGCAGAATGGGAAATAATTGCCTTCCTGGCATTCCTGCCATAGAAGAAAACTAACTAGAAACTGGAGACAGTGGCCCGGTGGAGGGCTGTGTAGCTGGGCAGTGCAGGGCTTCCCTGGTAGCACAGACCTGACACGGGTCTTCTCTCCGGCAGGCTCAGCTCGGAAAATGTTCTGCCTGTGCCCGTACTGAGTGAGAGATGAGAAAACTCCGTTGTCCTGAGAACAACTCAGAGCTCATTCGGTATGTTCCTGACACTAACAGAAACCTCCATTTCCATTTCAATCAACTGAAAGGAGACCTTCTTATTAACCATTACATTTGCTTTTCTTCTCCTCTGCTCCATGAAAAAGCTGACACAGCACAGTATCCTTTTTCAGACCAAGGAATTTCAATTAGTCCCAAGATAACTCTCATTAAAATGGAGAGAACACACCTTCTATGGATGCAGACCTACAAGTATTAACAAAATCAAATTCAGAGGGACTGGCCTGGACACGGCATCCCTATATATCGAATTCAGAGGGAGACAGAGATGCTGGAAGAGTAGCAAGGCAAAAGCAGCACACCAGGGTAAGTCTGTATCCTGTACACAATGTTTATCTTTCTAACCTTCCTCTGGTGGTGGCTATTACTTCCATTTTCCCTTCTTGTCTCATATAACAATGCAGATGCAATGGCCTTGTCCCAGAAGCCTGCACTCTGAAGAAACCCCATATATCCAGACATCTTTTCTGAACACATTACTGCCCAAATTGTGCAAGCTTTGCCCTCCTTTTTCTCCAAATAAACCCAGGACAATCCTCCCCTACACCAACGCCCTTGATCCTATGTGGTAACTAGAAGCGCAAGGATGGTCAGAGGAAAAAAAATCACTGCAGAAATACTAAATATTGCAGGAACAGGAGGCATTTAGGAATCTACTCTCTAAGAAGTGTAACTCTAACAGCAGCAGCAGCGAGAGAGCAATAAATGAGTGTGAGAGGCCTAAGGGAAAATTGCACCTATGCAGGAAAATGTAAATTTAGAGGAATCCCAGTATTCAAGCTGCAGGTAAGGGAAGACATGTGAACTAAGACCCTTTTCAACAGCTACTTGGATTTACAGGCTTTTCAGTGAAACGAAAAAGCACCAAAAACCCCACCTATTAGAAAAGAAAGACCAAAAATTAAAAGGATCAAAAGAATAAAAATATTTGTTCACATGCAGAAATTCAGAAGGACTGCTGGAGAAAGGAAGAAATAAATACGCTCACAATATACATGTAAATTTTCAGCACCTAATTCGAAGAACACTGACCATTGGGAGAGACAGATAAAAATCATCAACTTCTTTTCAAGGTGATTCTCTAGCATTGTTTTTAGTGCTACCTATTGTCAATCTGTTTTACTTGAAAACAGATTGAGACAAAACAATTTCTTTTTGTTTTTAAAAGGGTAGGATGGGCAAATTAAAAATTAAGATTAAAAACTAAGAGAAATGCATGAGGAACAACTGAACTGAGCAGACGTTGTGGAGGGAAAACTGTCTATTCTGAGTGCTATATTCTCTTTAGGGTTTAATCTACTTCTGTTATTACAAGCATGAGTTGAAATTGCACGACAGGGATATGCACTGTAATCTAACAGCAAATTTGGGATTTGGCAGTTCAGTCTTTGAAGCCAGGATTTCACCCCTGAGTTCCAAGTGCTGATCTGATTGCTCTTGGTTTTATAACAGAAGAGCTCCATTAGTTTTCACGAAATCATGTCTGCAAATTACATTGTTGTAAATGAGAGCAAAATGGTGCTCCTTTCTGTGATCTCCCAAATCACAGGTTATTTATCTGCTGCCATATAGAGGAGGCCAGGATACTTATTAACTATAGACCTTGAAGAGGAGTAAGATGAAATGAAGGCAACAAAGGCAAGGGAAGAATATCAATCAAATCAAAATTCAGGCTTACAGGACTAAAACTAATACAGTATGTTCTGGAAATAACACAGAGAGAGCATTATTACCACTATAAAACTCTTGAAAGGTGTTATTCATTTATCTAAAAATTAACRTCAGCTGTATAAAATCTACCTGTTTTCCCTCATCACCTCTGCTTCCTTTTCTTTCACAGATGCTGGAGACTCTTCAAAGTCATACGAGAAGAGGTGAAAAGGAGTATGTGGTACATAAGGTAATTTCTCCACTGTTGGAGATGCCTTTGGAGTAATGGATGCTGATGAATTTTGGGAAGAGCTCAGCAATGCTGCCGCAGGTGAAGATGGTGATGAAAGGACAGAATTATGATGAGAGACAGATGAGTCAGGCACAGAAGAGGAGCTGCTAGAAAAGCTCTTTGCTCTAGAGCAGGAGAGAGGCCTCTCAGCTGGAGAAATGGCACTGGAGACGGCTGAAGAATCAGAACACCATGAAAGGTTTTCATTCACAGCCTCCCACACACCTGGGATGCCACTGAAGGAGGAAAACATCATGAGAAAGGGAAGGGAAGGAGAGAAAAACGGGGAAAAGAGAGATCAATAGATAGTACCACTTGGAGGAAAAAAAAATAAAGTCAAGGAGAGTCAGACACAAAAACTTCCTAAATTTAGACAATCATCATCTCTTTTTAAATGAAGTAAGAGAACTCACATCTTTGTATCCCAGTGGGATTCTTCTTGGGGTTGGAAATACTGAGGAATGGAAGCGACTCAGCTTAAAGTAAAGGAAGGGATTTAACCCACAGGCTTCAGAACTAATTTTCATGAACCTTTTCACAACCATTTTCTGACCAATTTTCAAGTATTTCAAGTTAGGTTGTAAGCATTGTCAGAGCAGTACAAAGCAGTCTCAACACGCTGGATAACATGGCCCACAGAGTATAGATGCTTCAAGATACAATCTGCATGACTACCTCTTGAAGGTCAGATACCTGATTATCATCCTCCCTGGTGATCTGATATTTTTACTAAAAACACTCATCCACCAAAGATGAAAATAAAAAATATTCAATCAGCACTGTTCTGTCAAAATTAATGTTTATAATGATTTCAAAAGCAACGCCTTACCAGATCATTTGTCTAGGTATGAAGGCACTAATTTCTCTGAGTGTCAGCATCCCATGTTGGTGTTAGATAGAAACTTGTAGAGTTGCATCAAGTGCAACAGAAAACACATCTGCTTTGCTCTAGTGAAGGCAGGTGTTGGTGAGTGACAGAAGCAGCAAGCAGGTGAAAAGCCATGGGATCTGCGCTCCGGGATATCTGTTTTCACTAGTATCTCCAGCATAAACACTCTGCATGGGCTTTGGGCTGGATCACTCGGCAGGTGGCTGATTTCATTCTCCTGAGACCACCTCTGCAATCCACCTACAGGCATGCAAGGCATGGCCCTTATCTGACGAGTGTGGGTTTGGCACAGAGTATGCAACAAAAACATAATACATGTTATATATTAGGATATTATGAAGTTAATCATTAGGTATATACCAGGTAATCGTTCTCACAACAGAAGCACAGTGGGCAATCTGGAAACCTTCATCTATTGCACCCGCTGTGCATGACAGGTTTCACTGAAGCCAGGCTAGTCCTACCCTTCCTGACAGCACCTAACACGAACGGCCAGGGTACAGAAGTGATCTGTTACGCTACAGTGACAGTGAAAGGAGGTATTTAGAAAAGTCATGGGAATATCACCCAGTTATCTCACAGCAACTATTATTTTAAAAGATTGATGACCTAAAAGCACATCATGCCCTTTACACAGCTCTTCCTCTTTTTTTTAAACAGTATTTTAGCATATCAATGAGATTTACTAACAACTTGTGTCTTAGCTTTGACTTTTAAGAATTGGATTTGAGGAAATTATCACTTAATTTTGAAATTTCAGGCAGCCATTGGCAAGATTTGCAGACTGGAAGATATTAATAACAACAGTACAGTATTTTCTTTGGAATTCACACATTAAACATTTTCCTTTCTTCCTTCCATGCTGTATAGCGTCTGCATGAATGTGGTTTATTTAAAAAAAAAAATCCAATCTCATTTGCTGAGTTGCAAAGCCAAACAATTTAACCTAAATCAAATGGCTGTCTGGAAGAAAGAACATATTTTCTTTCTTCCAGTTTACTAGGATAAAGTTGCCAGATGCCAAATCCATATATACCTCAGAAATAAGTGGAAAATTTTACATGCGAATATTGTTTTGATAGGTGGTTTGTTTATATCCATATATACACAGATGGGCAGGTATGTATAAAATGATATATATCTATCAGCTTTGCCTCTAAGTCGTTCTTTCCTATTAAAACATGAACAAAATTGATAGAAATCATAGGCAGCGTTCAAAAAATGTTGATTTTCTTCATAGCGACAGATATTGCTAATAAGGTTGTATCACGAAAATAGGGATGAAAACCTAAGAAACCAAGCAACATCCTAACTCAGCGAAGCACTGCAACATTTCACCATTGCCTTAACTAAAAGGATAAAGCTAAGCCATGCTTAGAAGTTATGCTTTCTGCTAAATCTTTTAAGATTTGTGAGCTTTACTCATTTTGTACAAAGGCAGTGAGCGCAGACAGTTCTTAGTGCATCGAGCCTACATAATTAAACATGTTTCCATTAACACACACACATCAACAAAGCTTTTAAACGCAAAAAGATTTCTTTTGGGGGTGGCTTTAACAGGTGATCTAGGAACGCGAGTGAAAAGGTAGATGCTGCTGCACACTGTGCTGGTGAGTTCATGCCAGAGGCTGAGGAAAAGGTGGAGGGACGAAGCTGAATCCCGATACCTGGCTTTGACCTGCCTACTGGCCTCTTCCTCCCCCTCATCCTCAGTATTGGGCTCTGTGACTGGCTGTTCTTCTTCCTCCTCTTCCTCCTCTTCCTCCTCTCTGAGGTCAGACCAAGGAAAGAGGCATGCAGTGGGATGGAAAGAGAGAAGGTGGAAGAGAAAACGACGTGAGTCCCCAGAAAAAGAAATGCAATGAAGTTAGAAATGGAAGGAAAACACGGGGGGTGGTGGTGCTGGAGTTATGGCCCCCCTATGTTAGACAAACAGCCACCTAAAACTTCCTGCTAAGTATGYGTTGGCGCAAGGGTAGCTATCAATACAAAAATTTTATCCTCTCCTCTATTTATATTTTTTACTATTAATTTTTAAGACCCCAAAGATGCCATTGTTTTTTCTTGAGCTTGGCTTTCCATTTGCTGCTGCCCTACCTGTAGAGGCGTTAATGGAAAACATTCATGGCAATACCAATGTTCAACTCGCTAGCCATTAAGCTGTGTCTGTTTGGCTTAAAGGACAGTACACGCTGTGCTGGCATGGGACAGCTGGCACTGGACATCACACTTTCTAAATTAACACAAATAAAACATTCCTGTTAAGCAGCTGATAGCTCAACTGGAAAACAGAACAGGGTGAACCATTAAGTTAGAAATAACAGAGAGACCAAATCAGTTCAGGACTATGTGCAAATAGCAATATTTAAGTGACCGGATGCCAGTACATGAATTATTTCAGTAAAGAGTCATTAGTATGGTCAAAGCAGGCTTCGGTTCAGCAGTAATTCTGGCAGAGGGGAATTGTAAGTCACACGTAAAGCCTCCATAACCTACAAACCACATAAGTAAAAAATAAAACTATATTAAACAAAACAAAAAAGGCTACATTGTCTGCCTCCTCTCCGTCCCATTTATGCCTTTCCTCCCCAAACCAACAGACTTGTGGAAGATTTAGAAAATATTCTCTCTTTGGACTTCTTTTGCCTTTGCAGTTGATCCAGCTCTCCACTTGATTTAATGATGAATACCATTAGGTTATGTTCCATGCAAAAAGTAAAACATACAAACAGTCATAAAGTTTGTAAGACACTCATATTCCCTGCATTCTCCTGAAAGCTGGTTTTCTTTTCTCTAATTCTGAAGGGATGCTCTGTGCATTTTTTTCCATTTAGAATTAGTTTCCATGTCATAAGAATAATGAATATTTACAATGTGAGATTGTGAACTCATCGAGTGCAATGCAAAGGGTCAATCCAAAATTTGTGCATTTGTATGGAGTTAGTTATAGAATAATCAGGAAAATGGCAGCACCTGGAACTTTTCCAATACTCTGGCAAACATCTATAAGGTAGACACTTTCAACCATTCCTAAGGTATCATAGTGACATAACCGTCTCAGTTGTCACCTCTCCATCTCCTTGTCTTCTCCACAAACATTTATCTCCCCTATAGAGACACCTCTCGACTTCCACACAGGTATACATTGGTATACTAAAAAAAAAACAAACCCCAAAAAAGGAGTTGACCAGAGAGCACTCATATCATCCCTTCTCCTTACTAGCAAGCAGCTCAATACTAGCTTTGCTATTATCTCCTGTGAAGGGCAAATGTCTGCATCTGCCAGTCCTACAGCAATCACATTTGGGAAATAACTCATGAAGCTCTGTGAGATCACGGTTCTCTGATAAGACCACAATGCATCCTACAATGCTGATAGCATGGCTATTGCTAACACAAACAAGAGCGGCCTTGTTATTACTATGTTTTAAGCTCCCACCAGGTTTCCAGGTTGATGACGTCAAATTCCTTGCCCTCCCTGACTGTCTCGAAATGCCCCAAATCGTAACTGAAATACTCATTGGATATGGTGGATCACATAAATTTGAAAGTGTTCTTTCAGAGTTTATTCGTTCACATGAGTGCATGGTAGTAAGGACAGGAATTTATACAATATGGGTTGAACTGGGAACCACTGGAGTTATATTTGCACTGAATGGAAAGAGAAGGTGAGAAAAAAAAAGCATCCAGAACCAAGAGGGTTAGCTCATGGTTAAGGATCACTTCATAACACAGTATCATCAGGCCCCTAAACTAACATTTGCCAGGTAAGCGACATATCCTGGGTATTTTCCCTGAGATCTCGTCATCCTGTCTTTACATCTTGTATTTATAACCCCGAATCTACCGTTTGAAGTCTTGATACCAAGTCTTCTACTTACCAGAAGTGAAAGCTGTTTCCTTCCCCACCGCTCAGAGTTTTTGTAATCAGTATTTATCAGAATAGGATATTTAATCGGTACCTAGAGGCCCGAAACTACTTTTACCCTACAGCCTATTTCCCTAGAACCAGCCAAAGTTTGGAACTAAATAAGGATTTACTATTCTAATTTTAGGCACCCGTTTTTGAAAATGCTGAGCTTCTGTGTAGAAAGTGTACAACTGTCAAATGAACCATATATTAAATACTACAGGTGAGCAGTAATCAATTAAAGTACAGTCGTCTGGGTTTCTTACAGCTTTGCAAAGCATCATTCTAATCCATTATTGGGAAAATCTGATTCCCATACAACTAGCTTAATTATAAATATGAAAACACCCTAAATTAAACCTATATATAATAGCCTTCATAAAATTAGGATATATGACCTCACAAAAAATTTACTGCACCTTATCCTGGAAGGACTAGTTGTCTGCAAAAAGTCCKGAAAACCAAGCAGCTTTTAGAATTACAACAGAAATGTCCATATAAGCTCAGATTAACAGTTGAAAAACAAACCAGGAAACGGAACTGTGATACCTCGATTTCCAGAGCCATCAATGACATATTTTCCATAAGCACTAGCATTTACTTAAAAACATGATTAAAATAGAAATAGCTCTTCAGAATATATGTAAGATAGCTATGCCTAAAGGACCTTAGCTTTTTACATACATGCTTCTTTCAGGTAAGCTGTGCAATACATCCATGTGCTGAAGGCTGTTATAAAACAGGGAATTAATTTCATCTTTAAGTCAGTTACTGGACTGAAAACCATTATCACACAAAGACCAGTTTGGGACCTGTAAGGTTTTGGTTTCATTCTACAGGTAGAGACACACTTCTGCCTACAACGAGAAACAGAACTTAGACCAGGAGGTGATACGACCTACATGGAGCTGAAGAGAATGTTTAGCCCCAGTCCTCCTTCATGATGGGTCGTGAACTATTAATAATGTCACATGAAGGAAATACTTCTGTCTGCTGTGATGTTTATCTGCAAGTTCGTCTTAGGAACCAAAAAGTCAAGACCCCGCTTCTCAGATGTTATGACTTCCTGTACTCTAAAGGAGTAGATCAAGAGTAACAGCCCCTTAATTTGTATATTATTTGAGAATATCATATTTCAAAAGAAATATGCATGTACAGCGACCCTGTGCRGCACACTTGTTTTTACAGTTTACAAACAGACATTAACACATCCCTGATGGGTACTGTTTCCAAGCTGAATATTTTGTTGGAAGTCAATCTCTTATTGATTATTGCACATATATCATAACTGTGGACAATAAAAAAGAAAACTGAATTAACTGGGTGGGCTCTAAGAAGTGAGCATATGCAAATGATACACACACCCCATCTGCTCAGAGCTCACGGAGTACACCAAGCAGGTATTACACGCCTATTAGAGCAACTGGCTTGGTGGACTGGCATTCCCAAGGCTGCTGACAACAGACAGCAATAGTCGGATGCTGAGATCTGAGATGGACAAAGTCATGAAAATGAGTTTGTTTATTCCTGACCCAGAAAGAGGACCTCTATAATCACCTGACTCAGCTTTTCTTATGACAGAGGCTGGAAGTTAACTGATGTCTTCACTCCCCTCCAGCTGTCTAGGAACAGTGAAATGGCTCTGAGCACCCATCAGCATACCTTAATTGGTGGATTAATTTTAGAGATTCCAGTCAGACGATTCTCCTGTCGGGCCAAGGACTCTTTCCTCAAGTCTTCTTGACTTCCAGATCAAAAGCTTAGAAGAAGCTTTGACTGGAAAGCTCTCTTCCTCTGCTGATATTACCTCTAAGAGCAGAGCAGGTACACGGCAATTGGCTGGAAAAGCCAGAGGAAGGAGCTGGCTCTGCGTGTGTTGGCTGCAGAGATGACTGGTGGTGTGCCTGGAGGTGGGCACGCTCCCCAGCCTGGGGGAGCCAAGTTCAGTTGAGGGCAACTTGCACAATGGCAGTAAGTGCGTGCTCAGGAGAGATGCTCAATGCCTGGAAAGTCCTCTTTCAGCAACTAAACTCACAGTTTCAGACCCCTGGATTATCCCCAGAAAGTGGATCAGATTCAGATGAGAGGAGAGGGGTAAGCTCACAGGCAGGAATCAAGCGTGCTCTTCTTTCAACCAAAGCAATAGTGGCAGTTGTTTCTCAGTATTGTTAGAGAACAGATATCCTGTCCATGAAAACAGGTAGTACCTGCTAGCTAAATMTTTCCTAAGCAGTAGAAAAGGAAAATTTCCACTTGATTATTTATTAAAACAGGAAAACACCAACTACAGACAGGTTACATTCTTGTAAAGCTAAGAATGTCAGACAGACAGATGCTCAAACAGAACAGCAGATTTGTGAACTCATCTGGACCCCTCAGGGTTATGTGTTCATTTTTGTGTGCAACGGAGAAGGGACGATGTGGAAAAGCTCACTTTCCCTCCCACATACACATGCAAATTTGGTGTCAACGCAACAGTAGAATTAAATTAAGAAAAATGATTCATAGGGAGGTTTTCAATTAAACTAGGTTGCAGAAGCCAGCATGTTTTTCAGTAGCGCAGAGGCATCTATCCTGTTCAACAAAAGGCAAATATTTATCCTGAGGCAGGGAGGAAGGGTTTCAGCTGATGCTGAAGGATCAGATATATTCAGCTAACCTTAAGGCTATTGCTGGGTTACTTCAGTTCCATGATAACAGTACCAGATTAGAAGTATTTAAACAAAAGCTTCATAGCAGTGAAAATAATTTCAAAACAATCACTGTGTTTATTTTCATCTTTAAAATGGATTACTGCTACAGGCTACCACCCCCACCAAACAAACAAACAAAAACCAAAAACCCCACAAATGTTTATAAAGTATATCATCAGTCATGGCAACTAACATGCATCTACTAGGGCACAGTTTTTGCTCAGCCGTTTCAACTGAAGTTTGACATGGAAGTATTTATAGCCCCTTAAAATACGTGCATGTTTAAAAAGACTATGAAAGTGCAGTTTATGGATAGAAAACCACTAGGGAATCAAAACGAAATCTAAGCAAAGGCTTTAGAACTAATGGATTAACCTTCCTCCTTTTAAAAATAAATAAATTTTAAAAAAAGGAAATAAAAAGAGTGCCAATCAAACTTGTCCTGCTGATATTAAATAGCTACTCTAAGTTGCAGAGACACAAACACTAACAAACACAGATGGATGAAAGGAAATGATAATCGAGGGACACATCTACAAGTTTAGCTGAAGGCAGGGGCAAAGTCCATAAGATGCTAGGCATCATACCTAACACACACCTAACCTAGCCACAGCTAGATGATTTTAAAATTAAGGCACCATTCTGAAGACACTGACTCTCACTCCACAAGAACTCAAAGCACCAAAAAATGCTCTCCATCTTACTGGTCCCTGGAGCTGAACAACGTGTACAAGGTTATCTAGCCACTGTCCTCTCCAGGCTCCCCCCAAGCTCTTCCCTTCACAGAGTTTTGATGAATGCAGCTTGAAGAAACTCAGGCTTTCTTTGTTCTAGCTTGTAGCCCAGAAACACAAGTTTCTCCCTTCGCCCGCTCCAAAAAAACCCCCAAAGATACAGCTAATAGAAAAATCAAAGGCTGTACTGAAGGGAAAAAACCCAAAACCCAGAGCCAGAAAATAAGCATGAGCACAGAAACACATTCTGCTCTGTTTGGTATCAAAGGAAATTTTTAAAGTGTCAGATATGCTTTAAATCATTTTAATTCAGGAAGAATTTGACCACTAACGTTTGAATAGAACAATAGGAAAAAGGATGGTCGTGCCATAATTAGGCTACCAACGTTTTGGTCTGCACATACAATGCACATAAAAGTTAATTCATGAGATAACAGCACATTAAAATATCTCCCTTTTGGTATATGACTTCCATTCGTGTAGGGCTCATTTAACCTTTGCTAAAGTCTTACTAAATATTTCCTTCTTAATTTTGCAGGTTAGTAGACAAGGCCCTAGGTGTACTTCTGAGCCTTTTGCGACCACCCACAGAATTATATCGAAATTCCCAAGAAATGCAAACACTGGACTTCAGTGAAAAAAGGGGCCTTGGAGTTATGAAGCGACCCAGAGGAGAAAGGACTGGGGATTTGTAAAGCTATCGGCCATTATTCCCACACTCTCTGAAAACCACCCTATGTGCCGTTAATTACTGATGAGGAATTTTCTCTCTCCCTTTCTCTTTGTAATTAAGTCAAGTGCTTTTCAGTTTAGCTTCTTTAAATTACTTTCGTTTCAACTTTCACTGCCTTTCAGAGGAGCAGCTCCTGACTAGGACTACAGGCCACATTCAGTGAAGTGAGATCACCATTAGCCATTCCACAATATTATTCTAAATGAAATACTACAGTTGATCTCACAAATTTTTCTTTCAAGGTTGTTCCCCTCCCCACTTCAAACCTCTGACCTGTTTTACCTCTTGCTCAGCACTTGGAAAGCTGCTTCTCTGAAACCCTCACAGGTGAACAAATAGAAAATGAAAAATGTTCCATCAAGGAGAGATCTTTACAAGTCACAGTGAATGTAATTTTATTTTCTTTTGCAATCGCTTGCCATTGTCCTCAATTTATGAGTGAAATTCCACTTTCATAGGTTAGACAGCACAATTCATAGCCAAATTCCTAAGTCCTTGTAAAAAAACCAAATACTTTGGTACACTTCTTCTTCTTCCCTTCTTCTATCCTAGCTGCCAGAACAGATTCAACTAGTCTTTTATGTGAAAGCCAAAAGTGGTAAGAATTTAAATTCATCATTTATTACTCTGTATAAAGATATGGCAATATACTTTCCTCCTCCATTAAAAACAAAACTAAAGAAACCACCTATTAAGCACCCCCCCATTTCCCTTCCACTGCTACCTGTTCTAGACCACTGCAGTTGGTGCAATTATGTGAAGATGAAAATACATGAAATGATATGGATAACAACTTACTTGCGAAGCCTCAAAATTTGGCCTTCTGCACAGAAAGAAAACTAAGATGCATAATGACAAAGGTCAAAAGGAAAATTATCCTACTATTTCTCCACTAAATAAAGAAAACTGTTCAGAAAAAAAGTTGAGGAAATGACAAATAATGTAAAGTAGGTGTGTTCTCTATGTCTTCATGATATGCTGTTCTTTATCTTTAGGTTACTGTTACTTTCTTATCCCTAAAATATGATCAGTAACAACTTTTCACACCTAAATAATACCTAGGTAATGCCTCCACACTTTTTAAATTGATGCAGTTGGTTTATTTGGACACATCAAAGCAGAGCAAGACAGTGGAGTCTTGCTTAAGATACTGGCAAGGCTGTGCAAAGACTTCAAGAGTCCCAACTGTCTGATCACTGAACAGCACTGCTGTTTTACATCTGTATGAGCAGAAGAGGTAAAGAAACAGAATCATGATGTAGAGAGACTTTAGGAGCAATAAATACTGAAATATATACAGAAACAGAAAAGAAACAGTGTTTTCAGAGCTTGGAACTGCATATTGGTTGACACTTGAAGGTTACTGTTATTGCCCCTTACTTCAAAGGGAGGGATCTGGAAATGGCATCCTGCCAAACTGCTGTCTTTTTTTTCCTCCCATCGCATTATATGTGTAAAAAAACTTTCCTGGTCTCAGAGGATCATGTTTACGAATACTGGGAACACACTGTGGAGGTGAACTCTCTAAGGCATGTATAGTCCAGTGCATAAGACACTACCATGGACCTCCAGAGAAACCTACTCACATCCTGGTTTAGCATTACATTTCTTCAGGTAGTTCACCAAAGCTAAGTACACAGTGGAAAAAAAAAGTAAAAAAAAAATTAGGCTAAGCTGCGCTGTGCTTTCATTTGCCATGMAGCTATAATCTCATTTAAGTTTCGGTGCTTTCTTCATTCCTCTTGAAATTCAAACAGGGAAAATCTACCATTGCCTTTATAGCAAAGTACAGTGCTGTCAACCAGACTCTGGATGTATACCAAGTATAAAACATTTCCTTTCAGCAAGATCCACAAGCAGCAAATACTACCCCTACTACAAAACTTCACATTTGTACAGAGATATTCTAATTCAGACAAAAAGTGCTGGTATCAACCTGCGACAGTTATAGGACCAGTACATGAGATACTCATCAAGCTGTAACTTTTAAATACTTTTTTTTATTATTACTCATGCATTAGTGGGTCAATCCCTATCTATACGTCAATGGAGTCTTTTGTTTATGGTATGGCTTTGAAAGAAATTTTTTCTTAACCCACCTCATGTCTCTTCCTCTACTGCATTCCTTACAGGAGCTTCCAAGATATTCTTAAAAAGAGTGAGATCACAAATTTCACATTTTTATTCTGTCTCCTTTCAAATCTGCTTGACTTCATGCTTCAAATAATCCTACCTGCACAAGAGAAATAAACAGGTCCTACCTGCCCCAAACCTAAAATAGCAGATCAGATTTTGTATGTTATTGTTATCAAAGACTAATAAAGGTCTGATGCTATGAACAGATGTTACCTTACCAAGCCTTTTAATTTCATGGATAAATCTTCTTTCCAAAACCACTGCTTTTACATCCTATTTCCATTTTCACCCATACCAACCAAATTGTGAAAAAAGTTACTATCTCCCCCATAACTGATCATATGCTATTCTATTTCAAAGCCCCGCCAAATGCGAGGTAGCTCAGCTCATACGTATATGTATTAAAGGGATCCTTAGCATATCCACAGATACGTGACTGCGTGTTTATCCTGGAGCTGTTTTCTCTGTCTAGATTCATGCCTCAGTTGTTTTAAATATCCAAAACCAGGAACCAGAGATAAACGTCTAGGAAAAAAATACATTTGTTTCCTTCTATTACAGCAATAAAAATAAATTAATTTCTTTTCTCTTCTGGGCCTTCAATAAGCCGTATCACAGCCTGAGTCCTGCATTAAATGCTGATGTTGAATCTCCCCACTTTGCTGTTTAATACCTGTCATACCACTCATCATATTTGTCACAGACAGCAACTCTAAGATATGTGGAATGTACCCATCCTAAATAAAATAAAATAAACCCCACCCACCGCTGTAACCAGCACTTTGATTTATAGCCATAAGTATTTACCTAATCAAAACATTTCATGTAGTGTAGTGGAAAGTCACCAGAACTTGAAACATCATGACAAAAACTAGAATTTTGCCATAGTAAATGCTAGAGAAAAATCAAAGATTAGTTATGGTTTAGGATGTCTGAAAACATGGAAAATCATAACAAAAAAAAAAAAGAAGCCTCAGCGTTATTTTGGACAAACCACCCCTGCAGGCCTGGCTCTACATGAAGCAATTTGAATAATCAGTTAATGGGGCATAATAGCCAAACTAAGGTCTGTGCTGTTGGTTAGAAACTCGACAGGAATCCAAAGTTAAGCAGAAAAAATGCTTAGCATCAGAGGCTCAGCTGTGTTCATTGTTTTCTGGTAAAACCAAAATAGTGTCACGATCTCTTCCTGCATCTCAGCAATCCTCAAGCATCAGAAACATGTATTTTCTAACAAACAGATCCTTAGGACTTCTCAGCACAGCTTTCCTTTATTTAGACAACAATTTTCCGATTTTTTGTAGGACTGTGAAGGCTGTGAAAGCCCTTGAGCCCAGTTTGCACCGTGCAATGGTGCTGTGTCCAACTAGCCCGGAAATTTGCAGGAAACTTTGGAATTCCCTGTGCTACTCTCTGCTCAGAGGAAGAGTCCTAACAGCCTTCCGGGCAGGACCCTAACAAAAGCACAGCTCATAAGCACATAATTCCCTGTTTGGTCTTCTGCTGTTTTTCCCTTCTCAATACAGTTCTCCTGAAGGCCAAGTTTTTTCAGACTGAAAAATCTGGAAGCCTCAGGTGAACCTGAACACTTGGTCTTCCTCATGTCCCATGGTCTAGAAAAGATAGCTTGTTAAATCCAGCTTTGGTCACTGATTCGGGATACAGGCTCTGCTCTGATGGGTTCTTAAGATGGTTGTCAGCTCTTCTGCTTGTTAGGTTTCAAACCTGGGAATACTGACAAGGAAGTCCTAACCAGGGCCTGGTTATCTCCAGATGAACACACACAGTGTTTTATGACCGATCCTAGTAATTCTTTCACGATTTTCAATGATATAAAACAAAGCAAAGCTATGAAAAAGAAGAAGAAGAAAGCAGAGCGTCTAGTAAAGTGAGGTAAATACCTAATCCTAGCTATTCACAACTTTATAAACCTCAGTCTTTGATTGTAACTAATTCCACAAAGCTTTGACAGAGCCGCTCACTCAAATGCTGGTAAAAGGTGCCAGTGTAAATCTCACAGAAGCTTCCTTGAGTACATTTGCTAAGTCTGGCTGACACAGCTCTGATGGGACACCCAGGGAAAGAGACGGGGATGTGCAAGTTCCATACCATTCTTTGTATTTTTCCCCGACTCTATCCATTGTGTGGTTGGAAAAAGCTAGCTTTACTTTAAAAAGAAAAAAAAAAAAAAACAAAACCATGGAAGAATTTGTTTAAATGTCTACCACTTAAGAAACAGCATGCTAGACCACAGATTGAGAGCACTCAATTTGGACCAGGGCAGAAAACCTTAGGAGGTGCCCTCAGTGAAGCATTTAAAACATCACGTTAACAGGACTGAAGTTCCCCGGAGGCTTTTTGGTGCTCTATGCCATCATGGTAAAAGAAAGAAGTTCTGAGCAAATCAAACCTGCTGGTGGTCAGGATGGGCATGTTAAAGCACACTGCAGCAGCTACATATCCTTAAACCAACCTTCAGCCTTTCTTAGTTAGTAGTCGTTATCAACTTCTTTCTTTATTTATTTAGTAACAAGCACATTAGCCTGGGTTTCACTCTCCATGAAAACTATTTTAACACAAAGCAGATTTGGGTCTTTATTTGTTTTGAACCACAAGCGAAAATGCAATACATTTAGTTTGGAAGAAGGTTGCCAAATGGATGAAAAAGACCTGCAAGTTTTCCTTTTGGTTGCCCTTAGCATTTACGGTCAACTTTTCCCAGCTCAAAACCCAAAGTCTGCTCTCAATTAGCCTGGCGTAAATCAGAGCAACTCCATTGACTTCAGACAGCTTTTCTGAATATAGAGCATTGTGAGACAGAACAGAATTTGGCCAATATTGTCTTTTTTTGTTTTACCGGCACCATGGATTTTTCTCTTTTTGGAAGACTTATCGGTTGACACAAAGCAGATGACTGTGGACAACCTGTTTGATGTGGTAAACAAAAGCAAAGTAACTGCCAAACCAGCTGACGGAGTTAGAAAGAAAAGAAACATGAACACTGTGGGAAGGAGAATGCTGAGGAAGAACTTGAACCTTCTACTGATTTTGGTAGTGGAGTCCAAAAATAACCAAGAATATTGCCCAAAACAAAATTTAGTACAGTGTAAGAGTGTGACTTTAATCTCTAACCATGCCCATCAGAAAAAATTCCACTGAACTTGATGGTGCTAATCCACTGTAAAACCAGACATAGACATCTGCAACCACACACAAAGTTTAGATACCAGCAGAAGCAACACACTAAGATTATCATTAAAATTCTTACATGTTTCCTATTGGTAAAGAAAATGTAGTGAAGGAATAAAGATACTGAAACCCATTTTGCAGACTATTTTTCAGAAAATACAGCACTGCAAAAACTTATTGCGAACTTTTTTCCTTCCTCGAGAGGGACTAGGATTATGAACCAAAAAAAGGTCATTAGCAGAAGACAAATCTTTCCTGGATGAACAAAAGTTACTTTCAGTTTAGAGAGGTAATAAGTAATTTTGATCTGTTTGTACAGATTCCTCACTACAACATTAATGATGGAAGCAGAAGGGACACAACAAACGTTTCTTTTGACAAAAACAGGTGATGCCTGCATCATATTTTAACATATGATTTTAAAATTTCATTACAAATTGCAGCAAGGCCTAAACTTATGATGCTCTATTAAAATCCTTTAAACCAATAAATATGTTGTATCAGAGACCATGTGCTCAAATTTGAAAACTTGATTCCAGTAGGAACAATGCAGAGAGAAAAACCCCTTTCCACTTAAGCTTAATTCAAACTTTATAAATGTGTAAAGACTTTGTATGAGTCATTCAACTTCACTATTTTTCTGTTTAAATGTTAATGAATAGAAGCCATGAAGCATTTACTTTATTTCTTTGTCCCAGTTTAGCTATCAGGTATAGAGATACTGTTGCATTCATCTGGACTATTTCACTGAAAGCTGAGAGACTCATTGGGATATGATAAAGCAGGAAGACTGGTTTTCCTCTTCCTACCACAACTACAGATTTGGGTAGATAATGAGACTAAAAATGTGAAGGACAGAATCAGCTTTTCTGAAACGCTTGTTTACCAGAAACCCAATGGGATTTATAGAAAAGCCAACAACTGACTAGCTCTTGTTATGGCAACTATGAAAATTTCACTGGGCATAGAGCTTGCATCTTTGGGTACTGAAACATATTCCATGGTCTGTAATGTCCAATGGGAAAAAAACTGATTTGCTAGCTACAAGTAATACTCCCCGTCTTTACCTGCTAAGAGGGTTGGAGAATGGCGGGGGGGGGGGGGGGGGGAGAAGGATTTTTATTTAACTAATATGCGAAGTGAAGATCAGTGTTACATAAATTCATAATTGAATGCCTCTCTCCTTAGAGAGGCAGGTGAGCAAGTTAGAAATTCCAAATGGAGTTGAAGAGAATTTAATTATTTTCCTAGAGAAGATTCCAAGGACAACTGCAACATGAAATTAAATTTGACTGCTTAAATGAAGATTTCTTTCCTGGATTTAAACTTAAATTATGCTTTAAATTATGTCAGCTTCAAGGAGGATGTAGAGCAGAAACAGATAATTTTTTTCAGAAAAGGAAGATCATTATTGAAATTATGCTATGTTGGTAAAAAAATATTTCAAAGAACTTATGAAACTAAATCTGCCATGTTTCTACCACCCCGATACTAAAAATCAGCTCAAACACAAATTCATTAGGAATTACTGAAGACTGCAAAATAAAGCTAGCAAGCAAACATTAATAGTGAGAAAACACATTGGTAGCAGTTGTTATCCTGCACGACTGGTATTTGTTTAACTACAGTAAGAGAATCAACAATTTTTGTAGAGTTGAAGCATCCCCTTATTTCTAATCCAAATTAACCAATTTAACAAATCAATGATATCTGCTGCACATCCATGGGTACATATTCTCAATCACATTCGTAAGTCATGAAGTAGGGCCCAAGATCACGCACGAGGCTTTCCATGCAGAGCAGCTGAAGCCCCGAGCTGTACTCACACTGAAGACGCTTTAAATTCAGCCTCAAATGCACTGTCATCCTTGTCATCAGCCTGTAAGACCACGGGGCGCTCAGCCTCCAGCTCACTAAAGGCCCAGCCAATAGAAGGTGATGGAAAACAAGCATGAATGTGTTGCCAAATGCAAGAAGAAGAAAGGGGGGGGGAAGCCATTATGCGGTATACAACACGCAACTACTGTTTAAATTATCTGGAGTCTTATATTTTCATATTGCCTGAAGCCGTTATGCTCTAGTCAACTCAGTTTGCTTTGCAAGAAGGGCTGCTTTACATGTAATGCAGGATTTTAAGGCTCTAAGTTCACATCCAGTGCTAACCAACAGAAGCCCCCAAAGAACTTCCCAAACGTTATAATCAACACAAGATACGCTCTTCATGGAGCATGCTTTGGTTTTGCAAACTGCACCTTGAGCCATGGGATGACAGATGTGTCCAGCTTTAGCTATCTGCAGCGTATGTATCTTCACCTGAGCTAATCAGCCAGATTCCCTTTATGGTCAACAGAGAGAAATAGCCAGTTTCAGAGCATGATTCATCTTGGTTGAAATTTCAGGCATGTAGAATACATTAGATAACTGAAAGCCTAGCAGTACTTGCTGCACTCCACTGACATCAAAGGGAGGCAAGCTGATCAGACATCTGACTTAGGCAAAATTAATTCCAGCCCTCTTGTGAGGTAGTCAGACACGCTGAGGATCTGCAGCTCCCTTTTTTCCTGAGCATGTGCAGCCCAAGCCAACCGTTATGGGACTGGCAATGACACTAGCTTTGACTGACTCCAGTGTTACAGACTGCTGCTCAACTAGTCATTACCGTCTCTCTCTCACTAATTATAAAACATTAGATACATTCACTACTACAGTGTAGCCTCAAAGGAAAATATTTATGCTGGAATGCTGATTGCAAAGGAGGGGGGAAAAGAACTGTAACATACATAGGACAAATAAGACTGCACTAATGTGACTATGCCCTTGTTACAATCTTCTAGTATGTCCCTATATTGAATATAAAATCTGTCAATGGATAAGATTAACCTTGGTTAGTTCCCATATCAAATGCTCTACCTCATGTGGTTTGGGTCCATTTACTTAGGATAGATGGTGCCAAAGAACTTACCTATGTAGATAAATCAAGTCACCTACAAATCCATTTCTTTTTGTTGGTGGTGGGGCTTTTTGTTTTAACTTTAAATGTGCTTTTTTTTTTTTTTCAATTCAATGGAAAGAGGGAAAAAAGAAAACAGAAGTCTGGCAGATTAACGAAGTGCAATGAACATAACGGAAAGAAATAGGGGAAAAGAAAGGAGTATTCCCCAGCTCATGCACTTACCTCTCACTGAGATCTTCAACACGCTGTCCGTGGCCTAGCATGAAGCTAGGGTTCGACTGACTGCATGGACTTGCAGGGGCCGATAAAGTGCTTTTGACATTCTGTACCGAGTGCCTGCGGCTCCGTCGGCGCTCTAACCCCCTCCGCTCACTAGCACCAAGACTGGCTCTTCTCCGGTCCTTGCGCCCACTGGGAGGGGGGTCAGCACTCTCATCTCCATCCTCATGTCTCAGTGTCATCTGAGAAAGAAAGGAAGAAAGGCGAGGCTTCTGACACAGTTCCTTTAGGTACCACATGTCTTCATACCTAGGCTTTAAAAATTAACTGATCTCAACATCATTAACTCCTATTAGCATCACCATTTCGATAGCTATCCCTGTAAGTTGCTGTCTATCCATCAGTGCAGTGTAGCAGCTCTAATAATGGAATTACATACTGACGCCTCATATAGAACACTACAGGATCTGTAACAACACATTTATGTATCTCCTAGATTGGTGTTTTTTTTTGTTTTTTTTTTTTTTTTTTTTTTTTTTTTTTTTTTTTACGTAGGACTTAATTTTCAAGGAAACTGAGCAGTGTTGGACACCTAGCTCTCTTTATTTCCTTCCAAAATACTTAGATGAAGTCTTGGCTCTAGTGAAATCAACAGGAAAAACTCTCATGCGTTGACTGATTGAACATTTCCTCATGTTCAGACATGACACTTGTAATGATCGAGAGGAAGTTACCATCTACTACTTTAGAAAGTATTTTAGAGTAGTGCCATCATTTCTTCCCAGCCAAGGAAGAGATCAGCAGTTGTATATGTAAATGCATTCCTCTTAAAAATCTCCATTTTTACAGATCTCCTGGCAAAGTGAACAACAGGAAAAAACCCTAAGAAACAAAACTATTTCCGTGAACTGGTACCACAACAGATTAAAAGAAAAAAACGCAGACCACGGATGTCCTCTAAGCCTCCCAATTTTTAGGTTAGCATAATTACTTTCACGTATGCCTTTCAGTGGAAAATTCAGTATTTCCTGCCAGTTCAGAAGCACTGTCAATACAGAGGAACACATGTAGAATATCAGAAAAGAATGATGCTGAGAATAGCATGGCCACAATGACATTTGACAGAAACTTCTGACACAGATTGGGAGCTCATCAGTTGGAAATAGTAGAGGAGTAAAATAAGGGTGCAACACCTAGTATCTTGAACTACAGCACACTGTTGACATGCCAATGTGACATACCTCTAACAGAAACAAAGCAAGTGCTACCTTAGGGTACGTAATGAGAGATAACGCTGGCACAAACAACAAAGTTACCGGTGGATCTCATCTGAAATGCAGCATAACGTTTAAGTCATCTTTATACGAGACAGATCCATTCAAATAGGCAGAGGTACAGAAGAGGGCGATGTGGGTGATCAGAAGAATGCATATCTTCTTGTTTCTATTAGTCTCATTATTCTGATAATTCTTACCAGAAGTGACTTTAACAAAACAAAGCCAGGGGGAAGTGTGGTATCTCTGCTTAAGGTGTAAAATCTATTTCAGTGAGGAAGAAGAGATTTTTCAGATAAAGAACAACATTGGCAGAAAAAAGAAAGAATGTGCATAGGCATGTCTAAATTTAGTCTAGTCATCAAGAGAAAGCTGGTACCCAGCTAAGCCAACTGCTAATTTTGCAATCAAGTCTTTCAGTAGGCACAGCATGCGCAAAAAAACCCTGCTTTTAAGATTAATGATCATCTTTTAAAACAGATTTTATGAGCTGATGCCTCTGACAATAGAAAAAGAAAGAAGAACATGGAGCCCTCTCATTCTCACATTCCTATTTTGGCCCGACTCTTCCTGCAAACTACTGTATATAAAACTTAACTCTGCTAAAGTTAGTGAAGTGACATGGGTGTAGAGTTGATGAAGAAAATGGAGAATCAAATCTACCAARTCTTTTGCTGGACTTAGACGGAGATAAAGGCATTTCATTTCATCACACCAGAACATGAATTCACATTTACATTACATTAACTTCAGCCTATACCTCCCCGCTCCAACACTTCCCGAAGTCTGGAAAGAGGCTAATTATTAAGAAACTGGCTATCCTACCCTTACATGTAAATAATTCAGAAGTAGTTATTTTATACCTAGGTGGTGAATGTGGAGTCACTCACTACTCCACTGCTGCAAACTGTATAGGATCTGGTCCAGTGTAAACTCGTAAACAAGGACCTGCTGGATATTCAGCTGCAGAACAAGTGGTATTTGTGAGGCTGAGCTTAGCCGAACCTTTTTCATGAGCTGAATACTTTTGCATATGGAAAGAACTTCTACTTATTTCAGGATGTGTAACTAGCAGACTGAGAAAGTTTTAATTGCAGGCAGAACTGCCTCTAAGGAGGCTAGTAAATGTGCTGGTTTGCCTTGGAGTATGCCCCAGCTTTAGTATGAAATGCATTTGCATTAAACGCAGCTATGTATCGTAGCGGGTCACATATACGAATGTGTGTAATACTTCTAGCAACCAGATGTTTTTCTTTTAAAATAAAATAGATAACCAAATTTCACCTAGGTTACATTCCCCCCTCCTCTCGGCTTTGAAGTTTGCACAAGCTGTAAGATGCATAAAACAGGGCATGTTATGTTACCTCATAAATGTTAAATTGCTCAACTAAGTCCAAGTCTGTTCCTTTCTTGTTCAAGTGTCTCTGTGAAATAGCTTCAATGCCTAGTTCTTCCAGACAGTCCACCACGTCGTAGAAAGAGTCTTGATCTGGCAACCCCGACAGCGTCTAAGAATCAAAGGAAAAACATTTAAATCTGTTTGTTTTGAAAAGAATTAAACAAAGGTTTTTAAAAGCGGGTGGCAAGTGGTGCTATGTATGATTTCAATAAAGTAAAACCCATGATGTGGGATTAGAGACACCGCTAGAAAATAAAAAACAAGTGGCACAGCTTTTAACAAACAATTCTGTGCACTGTGTAGAAAAATGAATAATTGGCAAAACAAATCAATGTTGTTATTTCATACAAAAAAGTATGGAAAATGTGGGTCTTTAAAATACACAGTTGGATTCTTCCTGGTTTCACTGAAGTACAGATTTAAAGAACAGAGAATGCTAAAGCATCAAACACAGGGATAAAAGCAAAGAGAGAGAAAAAAATGGTTTAGCTAAAAACAGTGAAGCTGATTTCCTACTGATTCCTGTGAGTTTGGCCTTAAGAAGAAAAAGTCCAATGCACAGCTGTGTGATGTCAGGACAGCAGGAAATATCCTGCACCATGTGCCTACCGTCCTCCACACCTGCAGCAGAGGTCAACCTCCCAGCACACAAATTGTTTTATATCACAGAGATATTGACTCCTTTCCTCCCTTCCAACTTGAAAAGTCTTATTAAAGGTGCACTGACTCCTTAACTCCTATAAAATGTTAAAAGAGTTACTAATTCCTGATTGTGGGGTAAGTTGTTACCAGTGACACTGGAGAGGAGCTTTTGCACACTAGAAAATAAAGAATGCCAATAACAGCTATTGAAAATGAACTGGTTTGAGTCCAGAGCTTTCTATGGCACCTGCTCTATGTTTAAGAGAGAGCACTTTTCTTACCATAGTCATTTCCCATTTTTTTTGTGAATTCAGAAAACTGAGAAAGGGAAGGTGGTCTTCTGCAGTATACCATGTATATCATAACATGCCACTGCAGTGTATGTGGCAAGAGGGACTGAAGCAAGCCACTCACAGCTTTACTGCAGAGTGATGCATGGGAAGAGGACGTGGGCATTGGACAACTTTGTTCAGAGCACAAGTGAACTTCATCCACCAGAGTCCTGCAGACATTTACAAAGACAACTGAAAACACTACTATTCTGGTTTGCCATTGACTTCTACTCAGCTTGTCCTGATTTTTTACTGCTCTTTATGCATGATGCAGAAAAATGAGTCTAATTTTGCTCATGTTGAGCAGAAACTACGGAACCTATTGTGCAACCTACTTGCAGAGCAACATATACCTCATCACAAGAATCAGTCTATACAGAGCCGCTTCTGCAAAATACAGGAGAGTGCACACTGGAAGCAACACAGTAATTCCGGATTAGCTCACCAGAGAGATGCTTATTCTCAAGTAGTTACCCCTCTCCTATTTAATTAGCTAAGTAACTTATCTATACTCCCAGTAGAGGAGAGAAAGAGCAAGAGATAGAGACAGCACACGCAAAAACCAGGCCCTCTCCAGAAAGAGGTTCTTCTTCTCATGCCCGGGATGGGATGAACTGTGCTCTGAGAATACTGCTTTTCTGGAGCCTGGCTTTTCCAAAGTTGCTCTGAGCAGCAGAGTGCAGAAAAAAGCAGCCACTCTGGGCTGCCTCCCTATACCCAGAAGCTTTACATTCAGAAAAATTAGTCTGAATTATGTGAATAATAACAGACAGCTGACATACCCAGCCCTGTTTAAAGCACCTCTTTCCTGTGGAATGAGGCACTGGAAAATGTGCATCACCAAGCTACTTTTTTTTTTTTTTTAAACTAAACATGATACAGCAACATCTTCAGTCATGACAGGACTATTATCTGATGTCTGGTGAGGTCCACCGCAACAGGAACACTTAGCACAAACACTAATGAAGTGTTAGGGTTATATGTTCAGGGTTATATGGTTCAGGCTCTAATTAAGAATTTGTCTCTGTCCAGGACAGTATTTAAGCCTGCTTAAAACCCACCGAAGACCATGGAACTAAATTTTCCTGAACAGTGCTGAAAATAAATACCATGTGCATTTTGTTCTTTCCTAAATTGACACCTAGCATTGAGTAGAAATCTGAGGATTCAGCAGATGAAGCTATCACACTGTAAATTCAATGTAGCTTTAACAGGGATAAGAAATAATATAACAGAAAATGATGTCTATCAGGCTTTGTCTTACTTATAAAAGAAGTAGACAGCAGCTACAATGATCTGAGTGTCTTCAGGCACAATAAGATGTGWTGTCTTACATGCAAAAGGGTGGACAAACAGTCAGTTCTCCTGCACAGATCTTCTAAGCATTTACTTCTTAAAATATCAGGGAATGGTCTTAATGTCGATATGTGGATCACCCGCCTTCAAGTATAGCTTTTTTAAAATCTGAGGTCAGGCAGGCTGTAGACAAGGAAAACAGCAGCATAAGGTAGTATTTACTGGCAACCCTGCTTTTGTCAGCAGCCTTTTATTGGTTAATATAATTTTAAATCATGCAGCAGTGGAAAACCAATTTTCACTGCATGCTAGTGGCCAGAACTGGGCAACTGAACTCCCAAGTATAGAAATCAAATATTTTTCCTTTGCATGGTTTGTCGTTAAACTCACAGATCCATTTTCGGAGCCTAATGCATATCAAATTCAATTTCTAACATTATAAAAAGGGATGTAAAAGGGCACCACTGGTGTCACAACAAGGTCAGTTCAATCTAGCTCAGGAGAAAGATTTTTGCAGTAACTAACACAAAGGACATGAAGTGCTTGCATAAATGACTGATTAATTCTGGCTTTTGAAATTAGAAAACAAGAGTGGGCCCAYGTTTTCCTGGTGGCTTTATAAAGGAAACAAAAGCTGCAACCAGCAGAGCAGAGGTCATACATTGGGCAGGTCCTTCCAAAGTCCTTGCACCTTCCTGAGTACCTGGTTAAGTTCAAAATGATACTCCCATATCAAAATATACATACAAATCCCAAATATYTCCTCCTGCTCTGAAAAGTGAACCTTACAAAATAAAAACCTGTCTAGAGAATTAAAATTTAGCCACTTGGAGAAGCGTGTTTAAAGCATACTCTATGGTTTGCTTGCTGAATTTTGTCACATCACCGCTAGCCTAGACCAAAACTGGGATTTCAAATCTGAAACTCTTCAGAACTCAGGTGTACAAAGGAAGCGTGAATATGAATGTCAAGACTCACTCCTATGCCTCTATCCAGTTTTGGTTTGAGGAAACATCCCTGAATTAAGATTTTTATTTGTTTGTTGTGTGATTTTCCAAGTTGCTTTCCCAAGCCCTTGCTGGAAAGCCTGTGAAGCTTTGAGTTCTTCCCACTCAAGCGGCTGCTTTTGGAATGGTGAACTAAATTAAAACCAAAACCCCAGCCCAAGAGTTTTGAGCTTGATATATCTTCTTAACATTTTTACCAAAGCCTAAACAATACGTTTTACCTACCACTAACTGTAGCCGTCCCAACGGAAAGAAAGGCAAGAAAACTAATGAAGTCGTATTGGGGGTTAAAAAAAAAAAGTTTCATGGGAGTGTAACAGCCAAAGGTTTTCCTAGATGATAAAACCTACTAGACAACATACTCAACTGGTAATAGCACAATATTCTTATCACTACATATCCTCAGCTACGTTTCTGAACAAAACCTGATATAAATTAGTGCTAGGGTACGCCTGGCTTCAGACTGAAAGGCTCTCTCTATTTGCAKTTTTTAAAATGTGTAGCCCTGGATGATACTAGCTAGTAAAACTAATAAGTATGGTGTCTTTTGTCATTTACAAAACAATCACAGAACGAAGCAGTGGTGCAGAGAGGATACAGACAACAGAAAGTCCATTTGGTGTGCAATGCTTTACATGCAAGTTCAAGTAATAAAAGAGTACTGCTCTGGTTACTAAACATCCAACAGACTGGGCTTCACTGCAGGGCCCATGTACTAGATAGAGAGACATTGGCTAAATCTTACGTGCGACAGTGAAAAGCACTGCATGGTAAATAAACACGCTTAAGGGCATTAGCCAAGTTTTCAATTGCTTTGGGATAGGAAGAAGCATCTCTCATGTATGTGTTTTCCCAGGAACCACAACTTCTTCTAAAACATCTGGTGTGGCCAACATCAGACACAGGACACAAGATGATCATTGTTCCAGTGTGGCAGTTGCGATGTTCTTAAGGCAGGTCACTGAAAAACAATGTGCCAGCTGCTGTTTTAACACTAYACTGGCCTGAAACAGCACTTTTTCAACTACAGCTGATGGACTGTGTGTGGGTGGTACTCTAAGCTCCCACTAGTAGCCACCGGCCTGGAAGCTGGTGCTTAAATTCTATAGTGGACCTGCTAAAAAACATTCAGTGCTTAATCTGACTATACCACAATGTATTAATTTTTATATACCTCATAAGTATTTTATGTACCTTTTTTTTTTTTTAAATGTATTGTATGATACTAGAGAACAAGCAATATTAAATACAGGTAAGAAGAAAATCAACAGTAATCTTACAACTACAAAGCTTCCAGTGTAATTTCAATAATGAAGAGGTTTTATAGCAAGTAAATATCAAGTGAATTGAATGCAACATAGAATTTTCTTTCTGCATTTGATGAGTAGGTTTTTTTTTCTATAAAGGAAACACAAAGACTTTAATCTATCCGGACCTCAGTAATAAAAATGAAGAAAGTAGAGATTAGAATAAGATCTAACAGATCATAGGAACTAACCAAAGGAAGATGACAAAGGTTAGACTGGAACTATACATAACCGGAAGTACCTGCTTTGGGATCAATCTCATTTAAGAGATTCATTAATGCCTAAATCCCCCCAAATTAAGAGAGGGTTAATGAAATGTTAGCATAAGTAAATTGGTTAAGCATCAACAAAAGAGAGGGAGAGGATAAAAGGATTGGAGCAATTCTTATGTCCGTGCAGATGTGTTTTCTGCTCTTGAGCAGGAAGGAAAACAGTCTGTAAATGTATACATGGGGAAAGAAAAAGGAGTAGAAGTATGCTTCCTTAAGACAAATCCCTTGTGAGGACTCTGCCTGCACTGAAAACTTTGACATTTCCTCGCTTAGAGAAGTCGAAACCATCTGAGCCTTCTTTGTCTTCTCTGCGGGGTCAAAAAATTACAACTGTGACATGCTGCTTGCTGTTTTCTCTATAATCATGAAAAAAATCCTATTAAAAACATCATAAAGCTGTCCATAAGCCAGATCATAATTATGAGTGTGGCATTGTGGGATTCCTCTCTTCCTTGATCTTCATAACTGCCTTGCTCCTTTGCGAGACGCTTTTTCTTTTTGTGTGTTTATAAAGAACTACCTCCTCCTAAAATTAGCTTTAAATGTAGTGAAAAATTCAGACTAAAGGAATCAACTGTAGGATAATAGAAGAGTCAACATAGAACAAAATTTCTGAAGAAGTCAAACACCAGGTAGACTACAACTGTGCAAATGAAGAGAATTATCTCAGAAAGATGAATCGGTACACGAAACAACGAGGTGTAAAACGGAGACGTTAAAAACTAGTCATCTCGGCTTTAATAGCAGCTACAGACAGAAGCATATAAAGCTGGTGATGCCTTTCAGAAAGAGTACATCAGCGAGATCAGGTGGTCTTTTAAAGTCAAAAGGATCCTTACTACCATGTAAGCAGAAGCAAGGGTGGCTCTAAGTAAAAGTACAGTTAACATCAGTGATGTCACCAGGAGAGGTTAGTCCCTCTCAGGCATCTTTGCCGGACAATATCTGCCATTAAGAAATTATTTTTATCAAAAAAACACCAAAGCAACCCACGGCCCCAGCCACGTAGCCATGAGCATAACAAGCTGGCAGCTTCATTTATGACCTCCACCAACAAACTCAGGATCTTTAAATGAATAAAATGAATAATAATAATATTCCATAATACTCCGGCCTATTAAGTATAATCATAAAACACACAGTTATTTTAATTTGCTAGTAGTATGTTGATCTTCTGTGTTCTTTAAAAAATCCATTTTTAATTTTAGTCACCCTAAGATTTATTTAGGACTAGACGCTAATTTTTAAGGAATTTACACTAAAAAATTTCTAACTTTTACGGGCCTTTCACTTTCTCCCCCCTCATAGCACAAGTGAGTACTTTGGAAAACATTTGATTTTACTGCAAAACTACTACTTGTAACACAGGACACCAGAAAATATAAAGAAAGAAGAAAAAATGTAACCTTATTTTTTTAAGCAGAAACACTCTTACTAACAGACCTGTTAAATTCATCATATTTGGTTTGCAGTAAAAAAAAATTTAAACGATCTGAACTAGAAAATTGTGCACAATGCAAGCCTTTGTAAGCATGTGATCCCTCCACCAGCATTTGCTTTCTTTCTCCCTTTGGATAATGTGTTGAGTTAGTTTGTTGAGTTTTGTTTTGCACTGCATCGTCAGCACTGGGAGAGGAGCCATGTCATAACACATTTCCGCACAGCATCTAGCAAAATAGCAATTCTGCTCCCCGCTGCTGCCTCTGGGTGACTGCAGCATAAGTAACAAGAGTGTGCTGACTGATTATAGCTTGTCCTGCAACTTCTCCAGGACAGGTCTCCTTTGTCATATATTCTCAACAGGCAAGATCATTAYACAGTTGAAAATACTAACGTTATCTCCACCAGTTATGCCAACAAAGTAAACAAACCTTGTTAACCAAGGTCATTGCATAAACCAGTAGTTCGGTATCAACCCCATCCTTCTCCTCCAGGATCTCCATGATGTTGGACCACGGCTTGGCTCCTAGAGGAAAAGCAGAAACCATTGGTGACTGTGATCAAAACTGAAAGCTATAGCATCAACATTTATCCAAGAGGTACCACAAGGTGGAATGATGTGGCCAGGTGGAAGATCAAGTGGAAAGACAGTTCTCTCCAGCTTCCTCTACAGTCTCCCCTGCTTCATGGAGAGTGAAGTTAATACAGTCAGTGAAAGCTGTGGTGCATCCTAATGCAAGGATCTAAAATATGCTAGGTAGACTTTCCCCAGAGGTACCAAGTTCTCTCCCTCGATGATGAAGGAAGTTTTGTTAGCCCAGTTTGATTGACAGTGAACTTCTAAAATCAGGCGGAAGGAATTTTACCCCACCTATCATAGGTTCACATAGGCTTAAATAAATCTTCAACAAAAATCTATATGCTACTCTCTCAGTGCATTTGATGCTTACATTCCTAGCGATATTACTGAGTTATGCTGCATTAAGATAAGTCCTGTTAAGAAAACAGTGCAGCAGAGAAACATTACAGGCTGTGTGTCTTGGATAAAAGACATGATCAACGAGGGGAAAAGATTTTTGCTGTGGTTCTTACTCAAATTATTTTAATAAGAATCCCCACTACAGAACTTTCAGATACATTTCTCTCATTTTTCCACTAAGTAAGGTCAAAATTTGTGCTTCTAGTTATGACATATTTGCTTGATTTGCATGTTGATTTGTATTTGCACAATTATCTGATGCCAAAACCCAAGTGGCTTAGTGAGTTATTGTGCCAAAAACGTCAGACAGGCAACGCCAGCCAGACTCAAGATAACCTCTTGTGTGGAAGGTACCTTGTCAAACCATCCTATTTCATTTGGCTGAAAGGCAGATGGTGGCACTTACTACAGAAAAAAACCACTTAACTATTTTACCTAGGAAACTGAAGTAAATAATGAAAGACTATAATTCAGTGTTTTGTTTGGAGTAAAGTTAAAGGTGAGGAGGACGAAGCAGAAAGCTAACCCTAACTTAGAGATACTCAATTCAACTACACCAGCATAACTGTAAGAGTCTTTGAATTTCAGAGGGAAAAATGCAGAGTATTCCAACAGCCCACATCCCCTAAACACTATAGGGATGACGATAGTTTGAGTATAATCAGGCAGTAAAATGCAGATGTTTCATCACCACAACCTGTTGTTGACTGATCAGTGACCCCGATATTAAAACTCTGCATTACTCTCACGGCGATAACGGCCCTTGTTTATTCATGCTGATTATATATATATATCCTGCTACACAGACATCAAATCTCTGCTAACCACGGATCTCCGTTTTCAAGGYGATGGCAGTGCACTGTGTGGAAAAACCTGTCTATTAATGAACACGCAGACAGCAATATTTCTCCTGTTTTCTTTTCCCTTATTTTTGAGACATTCTCTGATCTTTACTACTGAATAACAAATCAGAGCTTCCTTAACTTGAGCAAAATCAAAGGAGGGGGGGATTCACTCTCAGCTCTCCAAATGTATTTTTGTGCATTACTAATTATATACTAATTCAAATACATGGCCGTAATGAAAATACACTAGACACCTCGTTACCAGATTCTCTATATTACCAGACATTTTGTGCAGTACATGTTCAAAAGACATGTGGAACAAATTCACTCGGCTCACAAATGATATATGATCAGCAGGAATGATATTCTCACTACGAAAATGTCTTCCTGTGGTTTCCAGTGAAAAATAAAAATGGAAGAAAATAAGAAAGAGAAACAAAATGGGGAAACCATGCAAGTCTGACTTATAACAATGCCATTTGGAAAAGAGCGAGTTGATAATGACATAAAAAATTAATTATTTAATCCATACTGCATTATTCAGTGAGAGCCCTTCTAGGGAAACATGCCTTTACTTTGCAGGGAGGTTTTATTCTTATTGGAACAATCCTGTTTTGTTTTTTAAAGACAGCATCCTGGTGGTTGATTTTTTTTGCCTGAATGTCTTGATACTTCTCCATTATCATAAAGGAATATTTTCAGGATCGCCTGGCTGTTTTCCTGCAAGAATGATATATAATTTTCTTCTACCTGTGCTGCTTCTCTGTTTCAGAATACAATTTTTTAAAATTGTTAATCAGGCACTCTCACTAGTAAGGCAGCCTTGTAATAGCTCATCCRTCTTTCAAAGGCTTTAATTAAGGTGCTGCTATTAAACTTAGGCAATTTCCAAAATCTAGCCTTAAATTTGAAATTCTTCATCTACTCCCTAACTAATATCAAGAGAAGGCAGTACTATCAATGACTTTGACAGAGCTACTCCAATCTATACCAGATTAAATCTTTCTTTTCAAATGCTATTTTCCTCATTATGATCTCAAGCTGAACAGCCAAGGAGTGAACATGGAAATAGCCCACCTGGGGACAAGGCAGTTCTGGTGTGGAAGTTGCACCATGAACTTACTGCATTACTATACTTGGGTTAATACTCCTTGCTAATATATAATGAGAGGCTATAGTTTCCAACCTATGATCCGGACAGCATGGGATATGGGCAGATGTAGAGCGGGTGTCTGCTCTCATCCACTCTCACGTCCTGAGCTTGGATTTCCAAATATGTTGTTCCTGGAGAGTCACCACTTAAAGATGAGACCACAGGCTGGAGTCTACATTTTCAAGGCAGTATTTTTTTAATGATAGGATGATAGTGAAAAAACTCCTTCTCCTTTCAAGCTGCATAGAAAAACTTTGTGAAAGATACCTTGGAAAATCATATACTGAAAAAATTGATGACTTTTCTAAACTCATTGGCTGCTGTAGTAAAACAATGACGCTCATACAAGAGATATGAAAAACATGATGTATATTTTCCCTTTTCCTTTAAAAGGCTATTCGTATTGTGGAGAATATTAAAAGCTCTCCATTTATAGATGAAGAGGAACCTTTGAGGAAACTATTATGCAGAGCTAAAATCTACAGCTTCCATTTACTGTGTAATGGTCAGAATATAACAAATCCTGAAAAACCTAAACACAAATCTAGGTTTGGCAATGTTTATTTCTAGTAAAAAACGTAAGTTCATTTAATATTTGTATATTACGGAGTTTATTTTTAAAAATAGTAAGTATAATCATTTACACTTGCCAATTCTCAAAAAGGTTTACTTTCCAGCCTGTCTCCTCCACCCAATCATGATGTAGAAGAATGATGATGTAAAAGAATGATGATGCAGCATCCCAGCAATTCCTCTGGGAGCAGACCGGGATGTTCCCATAAGGTTATGACCTCCATGCAGGACTCGCGGCAAAATTGATGGGAGTGATGAAACAGGCTCACTGAAGTAAAACAGCAGAGGTCGAGTTTTGTGTGGGTTCTCCTGCCTTCTAATGGGTGAAACAAGAACTGCTCGACTGCCTTTCACAGGCTTCTCACTGGTAACAGCTCATTATCGTGGCTACTCTGACAGGAAGGCTGGAACCTCAACCCTGATGCTACCACAGCACTCCAAGTAGTCACACATGGAGCATAAACACGCAGAGAACTAAGGGGTTGTGATAATTAAGCCTATATTAAATTAATACAGTCTATTGAATAATGTTGCCCATTGTTTTAAGTCTAAGCCTTTTCTCAGTTTCCCCTTTAAATGTTTTTACATATGAACCTCAGAAGAAAAAAACATTAATTTAATGCCTTATACAAAATCTTGACATCACAACTACACAGGACATGCACATTATGTATAAACCATGGAAAGCCTTGCATCAGGCCAGAACTGTACATGAAGACTGCCACCAACTTACAGAGTGCCTGTCTCTAGTTGCCATAGGATGGAAAGGTACTAATACTTTTGGAAAGAGCTCAACATCGTGTATTCCTGGCTATTTAAATATGTGTGAACATACAGCCTTCCATCATACCTACCATATGGGCATTAATTTACTGGGTATCTAACTATGTGTGAAACGGYGGGAAAAGTGGAGATACTGATAATGTGGGCCATTTTCAAATAATGTAACAAGAAGTCAGAATTCACAAACAGTATGTGACAGTGTCCAGGTCAGCCACAGAGCTTTAATCTCTGTCCTAAAAAATGCTTGTGATAAAGCAGCCCCAGACAGCAGAGTGCAATGCCAGCTCTGCTTTCCAGAGCCCGCACAGTCCCGGTATGCTTAAACTGAAAAGAGATCAAATTCCTCTGGGGCTCTGAAACAAGAGAGGGCGGGGGAAGGGGGAATCTAGATGGAAGTATAACTAGAAGCTACTTCCTATATGATGAGGGCCATGCAGTTATTCACTTACGGTCTGCTTGTATCTGAGAGTAAAGCCGGCATTTCCGCGGATCTCTCTACTTCAGTTCGCATATGGATGTATTCTTGCATAGAAACCACAGATGGGATCGCTTTGAAACCAGGCTGAGTTATTATGGAGTTCTTTATGTTAATCATGTGTGGTACACATGTTGAGGAATTATGTCATATCTCATCACCTTGTATGTACATGAAACACTGGACTTTTTTCAAAGCAGTGCTAAACTTAATTATATACCTGCAAGATTTATGACAACGTTTCAAGAAAAGGCACATTGCTTTTTCTTCCTCTGTATTTCTGTTCCATTAAATCAGTCATTAAAGACAGGTACTCCTCATTTATAAGCCACTAATTTCGAAATATAAATTAAAACATAGCACATCCACAACCAAAAGTGAAGGGCTATTGATGACCTAAAAAAGGAACTAAGTCTAAAACAAGAAAAAAAAAAAAATCTCTTTTGTAGCTAAGCATAACTGCTTAATAATAAAAAAAAAAAAAGGAAGGAAAAAACCCTGGGTATTTAGGGCTAAGTTATTTGCAAGAGTTCACAAGACAATCCGCCAACCCACAGGTATGAGAATTCCCATAAACCCTCTCCTCATGCTCCTAACAAGTATCCATCTAACTACATGTATCACTTCTTTTTCCTCATGTTTTCTGTTGTTACTGAATTTGTTTTATTACTTTGGGGCACGTAAATGTTTGCCTGAGGCTGTTTTACAGATACAGAAGGGAATACACAGTGCATGGTAGTGTGTTTAGGGTCCTCCTTTCTCTCTCTTTTTTTCTTTAATGAGGTTTACTAGCATGTGAACAGATGGCAATTTGAACATGTTGAGAATACCAGCGAGTTCAGATAGCTGAGGAAATACTAAGGATGACTGTAAAAATAAATCATAGCGCTCACAATTACATGAATATTGTAATTACGTTTCTGCTTATGGCATTTTAAGGTTTATTGGTTTTAATTCAAAACAGAAAGCCAACGTGAAGAGTCCACTGTTCAAAGTGTTACACTGGTTTTGAATTGCCCCATCTGCTCCCCTGCCATAAGAGACAATTTGGGGTTTTTTTGGGTCTTTTCAACACACTCATGCTGATAGCTGAAAGCAAAACCTGGCTACTTTCTCCTGTTTCTGGCACCACCTTTCTTCCCATCCCCCAACTTTTTTTTTTTTCACTTTTACCATATCAAGTCACTCAAACAAGTTCAGCATGGAGGCAGTTGCTCCACAGAGGGGATCTTGCTTTCAACCTCCGTGTGTTTGAGACCACAACAATGGCTCTCCCAACCTCAAAAACTCTCCTTGAGGCAAAGGAATGTTTTGCATCAAGAGAGAATGCCCCGGGAGCTTAGCAATGGCTTTGTGGGAAGAACAAGAAAGAGCCATTTTTGTTCTATTTATTTGTAAAAAATACAGTATACATATTCAAGTATTTTTCATGAGCCTGAAGGGTAACAGATTTCATACTATAATATCTGCTCAAGGGCTTTATTTTAATGTAACAACAGATGGTTTTACTTTTACTATAAAGCCTGTACTATTACTGACCTCGTCTTTCTCTTCAAAGGGATTACACTGATTAGATATCATTTTCTCTTCTAAATCAGACTGCTGCTTCTCAGAAGGAAGTGGAAAGACGGCCTGGCCCGAGGAGCCTCCAAGGTAGGAAGATGCACTGGGGCTCGCTTTGCACGTGGGTGCAGGGAAGGGGCAGTGACTGCGGTGCACAGAGAGGCAGCCGGGTTCCTTGGCTTTTCACTGTTCACTTTCCCACTATAATTCATTCCTCAAAACAATCTTAAATTGCATGAATACTTGAAATATGCTTTTAATCAAGAAATGAAGGGTATGTCGCACAAAGCAGGCATCAGGACAGCAACCCTAGAACCACTGAAATCAATGATGAAATGCCACCCTGATCTCAGCGGTGCTGGGATTTTGCACCCCCCCAAGTAAGGCTACTCACCTCTCTTTTCATCAACAGTAGATACTGCCTGGATTAAAAGCGGTGCGTTGGATTCGGTATACTCCACAAACACAAGCAGCAGCTTCAGCGCTGTCTTTACCACCAGGCGGAACTGGAAGGAAAGAGTGCAACTTGTCATTCAGCAAACCACAACATTTCCAGATGTGCTACATGACACTGGGCAAGACGCAAGCGCAGCAATTCCGATCTGGTAGTAACACACGAATGGAAGAGATTAAGCTATGCCAGGACCGAAAAAATGAAAGGTAGCCAGTTGGCTGAAAATGTCATTCACTGGACAGTGCTCTCCTAGGGAAGTCTCAATAGTCAATGAATCCAAACGAAAGCTTAACGCTGCCACACGTAATAAAAGGTTGAACATCCCACCTATGCATGCACCTATGCATATCCCCAACATTGTTGTCCAAAGCCTGATATGCACAGAATCTACTGAGCTAAGAATGCATATATTCCTCTGTTTCTCAACACAACATTTATTTCCCCCTTTCACTGTGAGCTTTTAATGCTGTCAAATTGCTGTATAATGGGATGATTTTCTCCTTGTGTTTTTTTCTTTTCTTATAATGTCAATATTTAATGCTTAAATAATTAAATACATCGATATTCACTATTTACACAGCTTGGGAGAAAGTGTGTTTAATCTCCCAACTATCCCACCCTGTCACTAAATGTGTGATTTACTGGAACCGAGCTTTCTGCCTGTAAGTTTTCAAACTAATTTTTGAACATCCCCAGGAATATGAATTCAGCAAAGACTTGACATCGATATAACAGACCTACTGGAAATCAATAGCCAAACTCTATCAGTTTCACCACAGCTCTCCCATTTCCAGAGAGGACCATTTGACTATTAGATAATTTAAGAAGTGCTGAGTAAGAATTTTCAGGGACTTGCTTGGCATGATGCAGTATGTGAAAAAACAACGCTTTACTTAAGGGAATACCTGGAGTTTTAATAAAAGGAGATGTGAAAGAGGATGACTTTTTAATAGGCAGGGCTCTACATGCCCAGCTGAGAGGACTTTTACTAGGAGAATTGATTCTAGGTCAGATCTGTTATATCCTCAATCTAAATCATGGATCTAAAGCCAAATAAAAGGTGATACACCGCTGGTCCCAGAAACACAATTTCCCATGTACTGCGATTGAATCAAGCTCCAGAAGAACAGGTATTTGTAAGTTTACCGTATTTTTCTGCTACCTTGTTCTGCAACAAATCTATCCAACAGCGTGTAAGATTTTTAACGAGACAGCTATAGTAATGTGATCATTACTCTCTCCTTTGCCATTGACAGATTTCTAAATCTACTTCAGGAGACATTCATGTAGAGATAAGCCACACTCCAGAAAATCCCTGTCTTTGTCTCATTACATTAAGTTGGTAGGCACTCTGAAACATAACTGCCTGGTCATTAAAATGTCTCACCCAGGGGGAAAGGAAAAAAAAAAAAATCATTATATTGTATTGCTAAACTGTTTCAGGGAGATGTATATGTACAGTTTCTGTCAGTATTAGTTCATTCCCATTCCCTCATTTTTTCAAGTCCTCACAACACAACTCTCCTAAGGGGCAAAGAATCACTATTAATCATTTTATAGATGCACTCAAAGACAGCAACTGTGTTTATATTCTAAAAAAGACTGCAAGTGCAACAGGCATAGACTCAAGCTACTGCGTTCACATTGCCACTCACAGAGATGTACTAGAGCTCACGTTAAGGTAATGAGCTAAAATGCAGGTTGCAGCTTACTGCTATAAACACTGAGTTTAGCGTGAACAGTGACCCAGGTATTTCCCTAGCTTCTCAGGTTTTACCCACTCGTGCTGAATTGAGCTTAATGCACTGCAGTGATACTACCTAGCAATGTAAAATCTTCTGTTGTTGAATCTAGACTCTTTCAGACTTGATGTACCACTGAATCAGTTATTTTTAGGGCTGACAGCCGGGAAACCCCAGTGACAAACCTGACCAGGTCCCTTAAGATGCCTGGTTAGCCTAATTTGCAGTTGTACTGCTGCAGTGATACTTCATAGATACATGGGGTAGTCAATTAAAGGAAATTGAAACCTGATGACACACAGCATAATCGTTCCTTGGAAAGGCACTGCTGATACACCAACAAATCACTTCCTCACGATTGCACTAGACATCTGTGTATTTGCCTGGCAGGCCAATACCACACTGTTTCTGCTCTGCAATGACATTTCCCTTAGCCATCAAGTTCAATCGTTTAATAGACATATTGTAAGAATTTCCAACGTTTCCACTTGTTTTGTAAAGTTACTTCATAAAACAGGAGTTACCAGATTACTGTAAACAATTCTAGCATTAACATACTTCCCAGATAACCACCTGCGTACTACCTACTAATCTGATCGGATCCTTTCCCTAGAAAGGAAATCTTGGATATTACTTTTGACGGTCCTTAAAACCTCAAGGCTTGGCCACATGGTGACAATGGGATGCATTTACACATAAGTACTCAATGGCGAAGTTCCCATACGTTTACATTTGACAGCAATCAGTGGGGGACACACTAGGCTTATGCCTATTTTTTGCAAATCTCTTTTTCTTTCAGAAAGTAAGAAGGACCTTCTGCAATGCCTTTGCTCTAACTGTTGTGGGCTGGCCATGGCAGCTGCGGTAATATGGAGCTGCTGCCCTGTGCACCTTGCATCTGCTATGCTGCAAACCTTGTAAAGCCTCAGGGCAGCCCACTGCAGTTGCAGCAGACCAAGGCTCAAGCCGACTGATTATTCGGGTGCTGTCTGCAGGTGTCAACCTCCCGTGCTTAACAAGCTAACAGATGACGGTGTAAGGAATAAATACCATCCAGTAGCAGTCCCAGAGAAAAGGAGTGATTAGAAAAGCTGTGTTTTGCTTGCCATTTAGCTAGTAGAAGGACACTGTAAGTTCAGCTCCTCAACCTGCAAATTTTCAGGGCTTATCCAACTCCTCACAAAATAGTCAATCAGCCCTGGGAARTGGAGGTGTCTGTAGGTGAAGGTACATACCATGGCAGCTTTCTGCTGGTAGTCAGCACAGCCACGAGCTTTGAGAAAAACTGCATTTAAAACATGCTGTTTCCTGCTCAATAGAAAATAGCATTTGAGACCCCTGTGGGCACTTCTAAGCTTGCATGCTGCTTTGGACACCTTGGGCAAGTACAAAACCAAAATACTGCAGTCCTAGACCAAGCTGCACAATGCCTACACTGTGGATTTACTAGCTACCTGTGACCCACACAACCTTTGCACACATCCTACAATGGGGCTTTTTAATACTGCTTTAATAGTGCGTCTTGACAGAAGCAGGCAATCATCGAGCAGCTGCACTGCCCCTTGGAAACTGAAGTCTTCAGCCAGCCAAAGGCCCTGCAAGACATCTGATAGCCTGTCAGCCCCAGACACAAGGACAGTCCAGAGCCTGACACGCTCACACTAAAATCAACTCTAATTACCTACCATGGCACCAAGAAGTCTCTGAAAGGTTTGTTCCAGGGATACTTGCTGCCAAGACCCATGTGAAGCATGGTGTATTTTCTTATCGTGGCCTCCAATGTGATGACCTACCTGTTAAATGATCCCTTCATGACCCGCTGTGGGCCTGACCTGCCTGTAGCAGCTCATGCATGCTGATGATGACACGTTAAGTGTCGGGTATCGCAATGGGAAGGGTTTCTACCACGACCGAGAACGACTGTTTCACAACTTTCAAAATACCAGAGCTATTCAGAAAGTTTTCATTTGTGATTAACTATGATGATTATCATAAGCGGGAGATCCTCATATCTTTGTGAGTGAATTATAAAATGTGTTTGCAGGGCATGCCTTTTCAATTATTTAAATAGTAGACAGCTATATTGCAAATAAAATAACTGTAAATCTCAAAACTGGGAGATTGCTTAACAGGAAAAAAGAGCAGCAATTCATCGACTTTCTTGCTTCCCTTTGTGAGCCATGGGAGTTTCCGCCAGTCACTGGTATCGTTTTATTTCACATGATGTACCCAGATGGCACAGCAATGGGAGCAATGGAAACAAGTTTCGTATTTCATTCACGAGTAGGTGAATCACTATTCATTTGAATCACTGTTAAAAACTTCATGAAGGCTTTTAAGGCTGTTTCTGGGATTTACTGGGCTTTCGTTCAATAGCGAAGATGGACACAACTGCTTTCTGAATCTGTTTCAACAGAGATGCAGTTCTGTTAAAATCCACAGGGCAATCACACTACTAGTTCAAACAGGACTAGATGTCCTAAGAGCAATAAAAAAGGTAGAAATATGCTTGTGCTAGCTCAGAAAAAAAAAGCCCTGGTATCATCGCTTTGCAAACATAGGTTGTTGCGATTAATTCCCAATTTCCACCCTAAATATTACTGCTTAGTTAAAAAAGATGGCTCACTCAGGCAATATACACACCCACTGGCTCAGTAAAGTGATGTTTTAACAGTTCTGACATTAAATCAGGATTCTGGAATTTCATAGGATTGAAGTATCAAGACATTTATTAAGTTAGGAAAAAAAGTCATGTTGTGTTTTTGTATCACGTGCGAGCCAATTTATAGAGAGGAAATGATGTTAGCATCTTCTGGCTAAAGATAAGATGTAGCCAGCAATGTAAAAGGAAAAAAAAATTATAAACCTTTTCCCTCTGACTTGCTTTACGTTATACAGTGGAGTTTGGCAGTCCCTCTCCTTTTTATCTCTTTGTATTTAGACAGTCGGAAATGTGTTACAGACCCAGCCAAACAGACCACACAACAGGCTGCAAAACTCATGTCTCATGGAAGGGCTTGTCCCAGTTGTTAATCACTTGCCAGGAAAGGCTTAAGCCTTTACAAGGAGTGTGTCAGAAAGTTCATTGACTTAGAGACCAAAGCAATAGTTGCAAAGTTCAGATTTAAAAGTTTAGGATTTTTTTTTTTTTAAAAAGGAAGAAAGTGAAACCAAAATTGCCCTGAGTGAAAAATGAAGTTTTTAGTCAATGTAGTTGCTTTGGATTTAAGCTATTCAAATTTAAAGGAGAAATGGGCATTGGATTTTTAACTAAAGATTTACTATGGCCAAATCCTCGGAGGCCTAATCCAAGCGTGGACATGGCCTCATAGGCCATGTACTCATCGCGTTGATATGACACGGCCAGGCAGAGCTGCAGCTAAAGAAACATGCAGTGCAACGAGTGTCCAACCCGCCGGTGAGAGGTGCACAGAAAAGCTCTCTGGATGAGTCTCATGAGATGGGCAAGGATAAAATTGAAAAGGAAAAAAAAAAAAAAGAAAAAGAAAGATCTCTATAGCGGAGCAGTGATGAAAAAGATCTTCTAACACTTCCAAATTATAATTTGGGATTCAACCAGTGTTTGGATCCAGCTCTTTGGTTTCCTGCCATATTTGTTGCTGCTAATAGGTCAAAAAGCTCCTTCAGCACCTGGTAAAACCACAGATATATAAATACACACATACACACACTTCCACATATACAAAGAGACTAGTACATATATTAGAAGAATATATGTACTAGAAGAAAATGTTGTTTTCTCTATCTACTTGTTTGCTACTAGCTTACTATTTTACTGTTGGTTTACATGGTACTAGAAGCCTCAGGGTTGTGCTTCAACTTCAGCATTACTGGGTATGGGCAATGAGAGCTGTCCGTTCTGTGTGTAAGAAGGTTTGCCTCTAACGACCGCACAACGTAATCTTATCTTACTAGTGCTCTGGCATAAGGTGTCTGTATTTTGTGGCAGATCCCAGAACCGTGCCAGTTTGTTCGCTTTCTTTCCCTGAAAGATAAAAATGCACCTGGAACACTTCTGTCCTTGGTCTCAGAGGAACATCTAATCTTGAAATCAGATTGAAATCAGTAATCTAATATTGAAAACAGATGATGAGGAGGAAGGACAACTGGATAATCTTATGTTGGCATCCCTTTGCATAGCACAGCTTCGGTAGAAATTAAGGTATTTACAGCCCATAAAACAGGATGTGTACAAAGCAGGAGGCTGATCTTCTTTCTCAGTCAGGTAGTCAGTGCCAGGTATGTGCATGCATGACATACAAAAGCCCTTTGCCAAGGATGCGTATCTGTAGACAGTCTTTCAGAAACATAATTTACCTGACACATACAACATCCCAGTATTTTCTGATAAGTACTAATTTTCTTGAATCTCTGGAACAAAGTCATTTCAGTATTTCACAAGCTGTTCACCCGTATTTATGTAACAAGGATGTCTCCACTGCAGCCGGCATCTTACTGGGCCCTTCTCACATCTGCACGGCAGAAAACCAACTGGTACTGATTTCAGCCAGCCAGCACTGGGTGCACAAGCAGGGAGAGCCACCTCTGATACAACGGCTAGACACCAGCTCTCTCAGAAGTACCCAGATGTGACTATACACAGGAAAGAACTGTAACGTCTACAGCAAGAGCAAATAGCTTTGTAAATATGTTGTACAGCATTTACGTAATCCAGACAAAAATATATCAGAATGGGAGCGTGGGGGTGTCAAACAAGGAGAAAGACAGTAGGGGGTAAAACATTTGGAAACCCCTATTACTAGGATTTGCAAATGCCTTACAGAACAAAGAAACAAACCAAGCCCTTTCTATTCTCTGACTCTCTTCTCCAAAACCGACATTTGAGGTCAATTACTTCATTCCAAAAGAGGTGACAACTCTATTTAGTAATCCAGTTCCTTTCTATTCATAGCTCCTGAATGCCAGAATGATCAGAAGAATGAGATCCTTCTGCGTCACCTCAGCCAAGTGTTTCTAGTCAGCTTAGTTTTCCATCTAAACTTTAAAGCAGCCTCTTCTAAGGAGGATGATGAAAAATTTAGAAGTCTAAATAACCTACAGACCACCACAAAACTTCTCAAATGAGTGTAATCACCCTTCTCTAGAAGGGAGAAAGAGTTAATATGTGCTGGGGCCTTAAAAGCTGCTTTCGAGGCTGCAGTGAAGACATGCCAATTTCTCCACTTGGTTATCAGAGAGGCAACAACTGCCCAAGTCATAGGGCGTGCAGGGCACGTGGAGGTATCACAAAGCTGAGAGGCATGGGAAGCAACAGTTAAATACAGTATGCATAAAGTATGTAAATACCCTATTCTAGGTACTGAATATGTGTACACTCAGTCATTTTATTTCATTAAGGCTGTGACTATTAAATGATCTATGTATCTGTGGGCTGATATATCAGTAACACAAATAAGAATGTGCATGATGCCATGCCTATTTTAAGCATTGGTTGGCATATATTAAAATAATGTTAGACCCCATTTTAATATTCAGCGATTTTTGCTCAAATCTTCAGAGGGGGATGCTTAAATAAGGCAAATTAACTGTTGTTAAGTGCTTTGCAGGCTCACGACTGAATGCACGGACATTGCAGAAAGGTGAGTTAGATTGAGATGAAAAACCCCATATGCTTAGATGTGAGAAGCTAAAAAATTGTCAGTTAAACAACAGCCTTTTAATTCTGAATGTTCCTTTAAGTTTTTCTCTCTGCAGAGCATGTAATGCTAGGGATGGCAGAGAAATGCATGTATTTACTATTCTTAAAATGAAATTTCTCAGAACTTTGTAAACGTACTGGATAATGATTATAAGGTCTGTGCACTGTTACATATGTGGTGCGTATCTGTCATTTATCTGCGGTGAGATTTCTGACATGAAGAGAAAGAAGGCCATTAAAAAGAAATTCATCTGGCTTACCAACAAAACACAGGGATGAGCAAGTAGTGATTAGTGACTGGTCAACAGGAAAAAAAAAGAGGCTTATGCCTGGAAATGATTATTTACATCATCAATCATGGTCTAGAAGCAGAAGGGGGAAAAATGAAAAAAATCTGTACACAGAAGCAGGCAATTCATACAGCAAATCAAAACATAGGCCAATGCAGCCCTCAGATGAGTACATGCAATTCTGATGGGAGCTTTAAAAGAATATATTGGGGGTAGAAATCGGCCCTGTATTAAGCCATTTGTAATGAACTAATGATGTAGCTACATTTCTCATGCAGCAATCGTCACATCATACAGACATTGTTTAAAAATCGAAGTGCTGCACATCCTGGAATGAGACAGGAGATGCTACAGGGTTTTTTGGGTGTTCCCCTCTCCTCCTTTTTGAATACCAACGATGGTCTTCCCATGAGGTGGGGAAATGACTTTCTCATCTCATGAAATAGTCTAAAATGACATTTTTCTTTGTTTTACAGAAGACCATTCACAGCTTCGCAGGACAAAACACAAAGTCAGAGAAGTCTTTTCTTGTTTTTCTCCCCTACAACCAGACCAATCCCCTCGGTTTCTCCTGCGAGAACTGTTCATTGTTTGAAAATTACACATAATTATTCAGCCAGAAAGGAGGACGGGACAGGACATGGAAATTACAGGACATTAAAGGATCAAACTTCTTTAGTCTCAGGTGACCCTTGAGATGGTGTCATCACACCTTTTTCAAGGGCCCCAACCACAGAGCTATTAGGTGTTCCCCAGTGTTGAGCGTCTTTCTCTTTTGCTCTTTCAGAAATTGCTGAAACAGAAGAGTTTGGTTTCAATTAAATTTTTAGCTTTTTCCATTGCAAAACACAAAACAGAAATATTTCACTGGAAATTTGCCATCAGCCTGTGTCCAGAACAGGAATTATGCTTTACTTGAAAAGATTTACACTAAGATTTTCTTTTCTTTCTCTCTTCAAATTGTGCAGTTTCATCGTATTCAACCTGTTGATGCTTTTATTAACCCTTCCCAAACGTTGGTATCTTCTAGGACTCCAGCCAAATGAACAGCATCAGTACATCTAGACCTGCCTTCTGTGTCTGGGTAAGGATTATGATTATATTATCTTAGATAAGGTATAAAACACTTAGCTTGAGAGAAACGACAGTAACGTGAGAAGCAATTTCTGCTAAAACTCATGCTAGGGTGTAATGTACTATCAAACAGCTTTTGATAAAGAACAGACATTTTTCTTCTCTTTTTTCTTCTACAAACATGCACCTCATTGTTTATATATAGCAAGGGTTTTTGATCATTTTCATGTTATGGATCATAGAGTAAGACTGTCTAGTAAAGTCTGTTCCTTTCATTAGATAACATAACCTTTGTTGGGCACATACTAAACTAGCCTTATGCAAAAATAAAAGAAATACTATGACGTGTATAATGTCATTCTAATGCAACTTAGCATCTGGAAACATACTGTCTGACTAGGCGATTTTTCGGTAGTTACTGCAAACGCATGACCCTAAGGTCTACATGTCACAGTCAAAGTAGTTTAAGAGTATGTCCCATTTTTTAAACAAGAGGAGTCTTTAGGAATTAGTCATAGGTCTATTAAATAAAATGTGCATTTCTGATGAGCAGAATGAATGAAAAATAACCTTGCCTCTCTTGAACGCTACCCTGATGATCTGTTCAGCAACAGATGTAACAGTGGTATTTCATGTTTTGGTAATAGGAAGATAAGTAGATAATAAGCAACAACATGGAAACCACAGGGAATTAGAATTCCACATAATAGATGAATTTGCAAACTAAAATCGATCACAAGAATGGGGTGTATGTGCCTACGTAGGAGAAATATGATTAAGGACATTTGGCACCTTTTTTTTTTTTTTTTTTTTTCTCTTCTTATAATGATAGAAGAGTTGCATGTTGAGCCTTCCTACCAGCCCTCTACATTGATGTATGATGTTAGCCTTGAACTACGCTGTCCTCAACAGATGGTCACTGAGCTGAACCTCTGGCAACAGGAAAGGTTTGGGAGAATGGCAGTTTCAGCAACTTCTTTTCCTTGGGCAGGGCCAAGCTGATATTTCCTGAGCTGTGTTCCAAAAAAACTGGGAAAGGAAAAGGGTTTTTATAAACTTAATTGCAGACAGGACTTTCTCTTCACACCCCTTTCCAAAATCCCCTTCATATCACACTACTCTAGCTTTCGTTACGCGTTTGAGTGACATTTTGGTTTGTGAAGGCATACAATGTCACTGTACTCAAGGCAAAAGGCAATCAATTTTAAAGAGAGAAGGGATTAGATAACTTGTTAATACTTCAAAATACTAAGATAAGTTACTGATGTGTTACTTATCTCATGCTTTGCATTTAAGGATCTAAAAGCCATCCACAATTAATCAAGTCACACAACAGTTCCATGAAGCGGGCAGCAAGTCATCGCATTTTACAAATGGGGAAGCTGAAGTACTGTGAACTTAAAAGGCAAATAGAAGATGTAACATTGCATCTTATTTCCTTTTTTTAAGCCTCCAAATAAATATCTAACTAATGTGTGTTTTCAGAAATATTTTAAATTCCAAATGCAGGCTTTAGATTTAAGATTAAAGATTAAGATTAAATCACTACTGTAACATTTTCATGAGTGATTAGAAACTATGTAGAAGGAAGTCCACTTGCTCCACATCATTTCTCCATACCAAACCACTTTCTTCTGAGACCCACCTCCAGACCTCTGATTTATACAGGCTGGCCTGTAGGTGATGCAAAAAAGACTTTCCTCACGACACCAGCAGAAAGCGCTTCACAAGCTTCAGACCTGCAGTACGTTTGATGTGGGAACTGTGTACAAAGCAGCATCTCAAAACTTCAGCATCTTCATGAAGTTAGTCTTCCTCCTGGCCAATGCACAGAACGGCTCAGGGGGACCTCAGAGGTGACCCTGTCCCTGCCTGTGAAAGTCATCACCAATAAAATGCGTGCCTCTGCTGAATTATGGTCAAAGCCAGAAGGAAACAGAGAAATAAGGAAACTATCGGAGTACCTTCTCTCAGAGCCTCCTTACAAAATTAAACCCACTCAAACACACCAGGAGCACTCCATTTTCACTCTTGTTTCCTTAGAGAGCTGTGCCGTCCACTGTCCACTTGTAGACTAACTCTTCCCTGTAACTATGGGATCTGCCCACTGAATTCAGTCATATTTGACAGTAATTGAGCTATGTTCCTACCCAAATTGAAAACCGCATTACAAAAGACCCCCAAGTCAGCATTCTCATCAGAGAAAAGGAAGTTTCCAGCCATTTTGAAAGGGATCCAGCTAGAAAATTAGTCCTCATGAAGCCTTCCACCAGCCACACCGCAGGCTGCCAGCTGTACCTAAGACAGGCATGGGATACACAGCAGAACTGATGGTACCAAGAGCATGTGGGATGGGAAGGAAAAAACAAGGAAGGAGGAGAACACAAAGATAACAAATTGCTTCATTAGTTCTACTGCTCATGAAACAACTTGCTAGAGTTAGTGGCCTTGGCGACGTCCTGTTTAAATAATATCAAGGTTGAGTTCAAGGGCCCTAGGGGAAAAAACTATTTGAGTCTGCAAGTACAGTGGAAAACTGCTCTGTTATTATTCTGTGGTTTTACGCACGTGAAATTTGTTCTTTCAACAGTTCCATTAAAAAGTACTCATATTAAATACCAAAACTATGGCTGGGTTTAAATAACTTCACCTGAAAACCCCTGTAAGTTTAATGATATGGTTGGCAGTCCTTTCCTGACACTGGACAATCTCATAGACAACATTTCAACAGCAAAAACTCAAAATCAAAACAACCTATGTATAAAATGTGTGGAAGGGGTTGAAGATAGTGTGTTAATAAAGAGTCCAAACTATAATATATTATCTATTGCAACATCTTTCTTAAGCAAATAATTGTTACCAGGTTATCCTTTTTAGGCACCCTAAAAAGAAACTTACTAGTGGTTTGAACCATTGAAATAATAAAACTGTTGAAAGAACAAATTTCATACATAAAACCATGGAACAAACCCATCACAAACTCCTCTTGAAAGAATAACTAATAAAGTAAAACTAGAGAAAGGAGATGTATATGTATGTATTCCACTTACTACTGGAACGGTAAGAGTACTAGTATTTCAGTGTATGTATAGACTGAAGATTTTTCTCTATTCTCAAACTTCGGATTATTATCAGGCACAAAAAGGAACCCAGAAGCAGTGGTTTGACTGCAAAACCAGACCTATTTATTTACCTTTGGACAACTTGCCAAATAAAGTTAATGAATAAAGCTGCTTTCTGAGGAGCATCTAAACATAACGGAAGCAGTCACATTTCTTCAGCAATCATCTATTTGTCACAGCTTTCCCAAGTCTGGAAAAGGTGACTATCCTCAAATCTAATTCACATCATCAGTATAGTCCAGATGCTTTTTTCTACATCCACAGGACTCCATGATGAAACCAAAAATGTTAACTGAGCCCAGACACATTCCCAGCTTCCCATGTGGTGCGTTTCTGAGCTGAGTGGCAGCATCTTCCACACAGCTAGCATTTAGAAACCTGATTTGTGGGGGCACAAGTCACTGCATATCAACTAAGACACTGCTGAATTACACAGCCCTAGCAATTTCACATTATTCTAACTCCCTCCTTCATTGAAAGAGGACAGAGACGGAGATGTTTTAAATTTTGGTTTTCATAAATGCTAGCAGGTATGCAACTTCTGCATACAGCTGGAGAATGGCAAGATTATATGATGTTATTATGGTGGGCAACAGTACTCTCATATCACGGTGATAACTATCTATTTTGGAAGAGATACAAAGTTCAGTGTTCAAGGAGATAATGTAATACTTCTATCTCAAGTTACCTCCTTCCTCTGACTTGTATCAACGAAAGTCATCACATCCACCCTCAATTTTACAGCAAATCAAACAAACATACAAACTGAAAAGATGTATGCTTGGTTTTGAATCACAGAAAGGAGAATGAGGTGCAAAGAGACCCCTCAGACTCCTGTTTGGATAATAAAAATGGAAGTGTTTCTATACAGCACTCCTCCTGGTAACATGGGAGTGGCTTCCCAAGCCCAAGTTGGGGTTAACTCTAATCACATTCATGTTCACTTGTGTTCCAAAGGTTTGCAGGCTAGATAATGTCAACTTCAGCTTCATCAACATCCTTGAGAGGACTCTGATGTCCAGATTCATCACCATGTCCTGATCCCAACTCTAGTTTGACCGAAAGTCAATTTCTTTGTTACAACGCATAAGAAAGATCTGGCTTTTACCGTTTTCTTCATAGTATAAAGCATATGTATGTGGGTACCACTACAGCAGAAAAAGGAGGAGGAACCTTGGGTGATTCACAGAATCACAGAATGGTTGAGGTTGGAAGGGACCTCTGGAGGTCATCTTGTCCAGCTCCCTGCAGAGCCACCTAGAGCTAGTTGTCCAAGATCATGTCTAAATGATTAAATGTGACTAAATGATAACAGCTATATCAAGAAAATGAATAACAAAATGGAGACCCCTGGATTTTTATTTTAAAGCACTCTGTTTTTCGAAGCCTGGCATCCGCAACTTACTTTCTGTCTCTCTCTCTCACACACCCATACCACCCTCCAAACACACGTATACTGAAAGGGACATCAAGGTGCAAAAAGATCCATAACACTTGTTATTTTCACCAGATCACAGTGATCACCTTATTTTGGTATAACAGAGCAGTCCTACATGCATTAAGATTCAGATGCCCATCCAGACACCCAAAATGTACTTTTCAGTTCACAAATCACCTGAAGACTAGACCTTTTACACAATGAGATTCTAGTAGTTCTCTGCACACCAGGAGTGCTCTGGGATTACAGTACTGTGATATTGTAGCTTAAGTGACTTAATTTTCCCAAGCACTTAAGAGCATACTGAGCAGCTTGCTAACGAACCTCCTATGACTCACAGAATTTGTGTTTCAATTCCTCATCAGTACCACAGTGACAGCAATCCTTACTTTCAGTCTAGTCTGACAGCAGACCGAAAGGGTTAGAAACATGCTTTCTATACAGCAGACTCAGAACATGGCTATGACAAGTATTTAAGGCTCAGCAACTCATTTTCAAAACTGACAGGTCCAGCAGGGCTTCTGAGCTCACACGTGTATGTGTACAACTCTCCGTACAGCCCGCTTTCCTGGAAATCTGCATGTGCAGCTCAAAGATGAGCCTGGACCAGGTTTCTTATATCCCAAGTGAGATAACAGAGCCTCAGAATTACCACAGAGCATGCTCCAAACTCACCTGAAATATGACCATTCTTGCCACAAGTCTAAAAATACCAAACAGCAATGTAATAAGATAACTGAAATCAAATATATGCCTCCTAGGAGGCTGTAGATACCAAGCTACAGGTAGGTTTGCAGCAGTGGTGACCAGGACAGGGGAGCAGCTAGCACAGCAGCAGAGCCCAGATTTCTCTTCATTCCCTTCTCAGTGACCTACTCTAAACTTCAGGACTAAACACATTTGACCAAACCACTGCACAGTCGGATGTGCCTTTATTGTGGCATTATTTAACGCACATTTCAGTTTCATTATTGTCAGAATGAAATATATTTGAGATGTAGTATTTGAGAATTATTCAGCATCTGGGACTTGTATAGTTTTTAGCCAAGTAATTGCCATGGTCATTCAAAGAGCTGAACCCACAGAAGCATGAGATCATAATCAGAAGTGATTTGACTTGCATCATAGATCAATTTTGGGCTGTTGTTTCAGTTCTTTGGGAGCAGTACAGACGGAAAGAAGGAGAGAGAAAAAAAACCCAAGCCTTTCTTTTTCCTGGAGTAACCACAACAGATTACTTCCACTTTCTTCTGAAGTCAAGAGTAACTGCAGGCAAAATCAGTAAATACAGTGATGCCCTAACGAGGGGCAGCAGTTCACAAAAGCAGTAAAATAAACTGCTGCAGAACATGATCCTTTGTATCCCAGAAAGCTCAACTGAAGTGCACTGCGGTAGCTGTGTAATGTCTGACAGGAATTGTTCCTATGGATTTAGCCAAAAGCAAATGTAATTGAGATTTGACCCTTTCAGCTCAGTAGAGTACAATTTTTGAAGAGGTGACTTTATTGAGAGTACTAAAATCACACTGAACTCTTACTTTTGGTGTTATTTTTCCTGCTTTTAGAAAATGTTTCATGGTAGGCTCTCACAGCACTTGACAAAGAACATTTACTTAAACATCTAAATAGTTCCATAAAAGAGATGAGAAGTATCATGGATCAACTGTGTGAAGGGCATGAAAGATACTACCACAGTGATCATGGAAATACCAGAAAAAAAGTATTCTTTTAATTTTCCAAGGTGCTGCATAGGCATATTTCCTTTCATAAAAGTAAAATGTCTCACAATATCTGAAAGAGTATTTTAGATGTCCACATATGGATTTAGTTGTATAGTTCTTGGCTCTGGGGGGAAAAAAAAAAAAAAAGAAAAAAAAAAAAGTTTTCCCAATGCTACAGAGCAAATTAAGAGTCTTGATAGCCAGTCCACCGCTTTAACCAGGAAAATAAGATCTCAGAACGTGGAAGGGACTGGATGTCAGTCTTGCTGCCAGACATCTCTGTGTACTGCGTCTGAGTAGTAAAGCAGATCTGCCTGCATGCATAATGCCAAACTAAAAATCTTTGCAAGCTGAAAGTCATACAACTCCTTCCCATTACTGAGTCACGTTGTTTCTAACCCATACATCCACAGCACAATTCATAGGAGGACCAGTGCTGCTCTAGTTCAGCATAACCAACTACAACTTGTACTCTGAAATCTCCTCTTTAATTGAAACCTGATTATTTCCTTCGAGCTCCTAGTCAGCCTCCCACAAGTGGGCATTGCCAGAGCCTTTCATACCCACCCATTTAGGATGGTAGGGCAAAGGCTAAAAGGCAATTTAAGGTACGGAGATGAGCAAGATTAATCAAGTAACAAAGTAAAGGCCATAGGTTATATCTGCTACAGTTTCACAAACAAATACTTGACATTTGCAGCCCAAAAGCAAGCTCACATTCTGGTCCCCGTAGAAAACCGAACATGTACAACAACTACTTTCAAAAACGGAGGCAGCCAGCAGCTGCAGCTTAACTATTTTCTAACACATCTTCCCCAGCCATGGGGGTGGGACCAGGCTGTGCTCGCCATGCTCTGGCAGTATTCCTCAGGAGGCTGCTGGGCGATTTTTCCCCTGGCACCTTGGACTAATGCAGACAAAACCATAAATAAATCGCAAGACGATTGAGAATGCCGTCACTCCAATTAAGCTCGGTGCATTAAAAAATATGTGGGGCCAAAGGGCACAACTCCAGAGTACAAAAAACCCCCCAAAACTGAAAATGTGTTTCATCAAATATGCAGAGAGACTAATTAGCTGCATTAGGCCACAAATATCTGATATTAAAGGGTAACAGCTGGATGAGGGAAGGACAACACAACCCAGCTCCTATCAATGTCCTGTGCTAGGTGGAACAGCTGTTTTAAAGCTCACAGCCCTGCTCAACATCGTATTCTCCCAGTAGCATTTTGCTCCAGTCTGTTTATTCATACCATCTGTGTCTGCTAGGTGGTGCTGTGGGATGGCTTTTCTAAGGCAGAAAAGGCAGCTTGCTTTTTTTGTTCCCCTCACTGATTTTTTTTCCTTCTACGTGCGAACAGCTGCAGTATTTTCTGCGTCTTTGTCGTACAAAATGTGTCCTGTCTGGTCTCCTTTCTTGTTCTTTACTTGCTGCAGGCATACGGTGGCCACCACTGATGATGCTGCTTCTCCAGAGCAGCCAGAGAAAGTGCGCATGTGTCAGCGGCCACCTGCATGCGGTCACCTGCATGCGTCCATACCCATGCAGGAAAGCAGGAACCTCAGATGGAGGCAGGAGGTATTAATATCTACTCTAAACATTTCCAAATTTTCATTTTCCTTTGGTTCTAAAGATATAGGACATTTAAGCAAACTATTTTTATTGACAAAGCAGGATTTAAAATTAAATCAGACACACAAATTAATAGCATGGTTTCAAAGGAAAGGGTAAGTCTAAAACCTCTTGAAGCTCCGACGAGTGAAATACCACCCTTTTTTCCTCGCAAACCGCAACTCACTTCCATAAGGAAAGGCAACCTACTGTAAAAACTTTAGAAGGCAACCCTCTGAAAGGGGAGGTAATAGGAAGGATGCTTTTTTAGGCTTCATTTTGTTCTGGAACTAAAGAATAGCTGAAATGGCAGGATGCTATCAGTGCTTTAACATCCATAGTATCATAACAGGTGCAGACTGGGATTGACCTATTCAGACCTGTCAAAACATGTTGTGCTAATGACCTGTAGGTAAAGGCAGCCTTGTGATGTCCATCTGTTCCACATAACTTCGTGCCGGTTTAGCCAAAGATGAYGAATAATCCTAACCCACCCTTCTGAGCAAAAGGGAAGAAAAACAAAACAAGCCCCCCGATGAGTAATTGCAGTATTACTACATCAGGTGATGACGTCAGGAAAATCTTGCACTTAGTTTTCAGATCCTGTCCCATGGCCCAACTCCTTGGGCCACTCTCTGAGCGCTTGCTGTTCCTATACAAAACCCACCCTAGTAAATAGCAAGGCTATTCTCTTTGACATAGACTGCAATTTCTACTTAGTAAATTGACATTTTCTGTCTGATGCTCTGCTCTGAACTTAGATGTCCAACTGGCAGAAACTGAAAACTTGGTCACTCCCGTTGCATCCCCACATCAGAAGGGGAGGACAAGGAAATGAGAAGGGACACCATGCAGGCCAGTGATGAAAGTTGAGGTGTACCATGATTCTAAGCAAGATTGGCACAAATCTCACTATCAGATCCACAGCTAGTACAGACACCCGTCTGAGCAAATCACTAGGCAATGCAGATCTAGGAGCAAACTCATCTTCAAGTGGTCCATCACATCTTTTCCCCTACAGCCATGGAGAATCCTTACTACCGTGGGGATCGACAGTTCTGCTGTGCATGGAAGAGTGGCCCAACACACATCAAATATGAGGAGAGCGTGTACATGGGGAAGCTAGACCGTGATGAGGAAGACAAAAAGAAGCAGCAACCTGAGCATAGAGCACTGCAAACCACGGAGAGCGGTAGTGACACAGAAGAGAAAAAAATATGAAGAAGTGGAATTCTGTTCTCTCTATTTAAAGGAAAACAGGGTGAACAGAAACTCAACCCACATGGGATTAATCATTTTGAGGCAATCCCACACATTAATATCTGCGGGGGTCTCTTGTCCTGTTTTACTCTTTCTATTTACTTTCTGCAAGAAAGGCTGTCACATGCAAAGCTCGACTGGGGAAGTATTCAAACTGCGAGTTAACAAAGAGTTGCATTTCCCTCCAAAATCATAACAATAAGGTGCTTAGACAACCACACAGTGAAATTTAAAGTGCAGTGGAGAAAAAATGCCTTCTGAAGACGATGCTTTCATTTTATTACTAAACTAAAGAAGGAAGCAGCTACACGCTGCTGGAAACAAAAAAGACAAAGCATACATTTGCTACAGTTCTGTGTCTTTTAATAAGAAGAGGAAATTCAAAAATAAAAGGGACCAATCTATAAAAATTCCACGCTGGCTGAGATATTAACAGTATTTTTTATATTGAACACCACATTCTTGTTTTTCATTAATGTGGTCTTCAAAAAAGAAAATAGTAGAGCGATAGAGGGGGTCAAGCCAGGAAGCATCTGAACTCCTTGTTCGATTGCTGTGATCAAAGAGGATCAGAATATGGAAAGAGAGTACACAGCACGTCCAGATGAGACTCATTTCAGCGTACCATGGGAGCCAGCTAGAGAACCTGCTGGTATGCTGGAAATTATTCTGAAAAGGCTTTATATGGTATAAACTACTACTAGAGGACTGTGGAGAAAAAAAAAGAAAGAAAACATATCCGAGAACCTTTATTTTGATCTTGATCTTATGAAAAGTAATTGAAGTCCATGCATTTTACCAGACATCTTCCTTCCTAAGGACTAGTCCTGTAACTGAGGAGACCAACATAAAATCTGAGGTAACCATGATGAGTCCTAGGGCAATAACCTGGTGAGGTAACTTCAGGGACCTGAGCTGCTTGCAAGTCAGAGGTTCCTTGGGGTGCACTACATGCTGAACATAAAGCCACCATATATGTTTTGGTGGTTTCCATTTTTGATACAGAATATTTTTTACTGTTATCCAAGTACCTTCAGCTAGTAGCTGTTGCTTTAAAGAACAACTATATCTAAAATAAAGGAATGACAAGCATTTTTGAGAGATGCCAGAAGGACAGATATGGTAACAATTAGTATTAGGTTCAACTTTCACCTATGTATCTGTCTTCAACACATCTGTCCCTCCACTCCCTCATGTTCTTCCCCCAGGGCTCTAAAATCCAAACACCAATTTTCCAGATGAGGGACCAGGGCACAAAGGGATTTCAAAACTGGTTCAAGAATGTGCCTGGAAGCTGGATTCAGCCTGGGTCTCCCAACATATGGACTCCCTCCCTAGCTGGGCCATTCTTCCAGGCTAAGCTACGAGCAAAACACTGGTATATTAACTGCTGTGTTGGCTGAACTGTTGGCTTGGATCTGGTCTACACAACGCTGCGAAAAATGTGGATACCACCTTCTTTCCTGCAGGCAGGATTCCACTACTGCACTATATATATGGCAACCAGGACAGAGACTAATTTAAGAAGAAAATTAAGACAAATTTAAGAAGAAAAATAAAGGCAATGCTGTATTGACTAATTCAGTTTCTGTCTCAAGGAGTTTCCAAGAAGATACGACATTCAGTAAAAAAATTGAGAGAGAAGATTAAGCAGCACAGCTCCGCAGAAAAAGATGGATCCTATAAGCCTCACAGCAGACACAGAATACACAGTGGATTCAATTTATACTTTTAGAACAGTATGAGATCCTTGCACAGCCAAAAATTTGAACAGACTTTGTGCAGAATTTCTGCTGTTGTTTCCTCACAAACTGTACTTGCATTTCTGCAAAATCCTGTAAAAAGGATCCACACCAACAGTGCAGTTCTTCTCAAAATTCTTTAACAAGAATTCAATAATCATCAAAATAGAGGTGAGAGGAGGAACCAAAGTCTGAGTCTCCAAAAGTTTACTATAAACAGTGAGAAAAATGAAGCCATTAACAAAAGCATCCTACCCATATCCTATAAACTAATTAAACTATGCTTGTCACAGAATGAATATCGTAGGGTATTGTGATAAATATGCAAGGTAAGCCCAAAGCTCTGTTAATATAAGGAAAGACTACCTACATTCTTCAACTCTGAGGGAATAAGTCAAAATTAACCATAATGTCCTTTAACAGTCATAAAACCCCAGAACATTAATACACAGTGAAGAATGCAAAAGGTTGACCACCTCCTTTCTTCCTACAAAACTGCAGGAGTCATCTCAGCACACACCCCCCCCTCCCTGCACTTCCTGCTGGCAGAACAACCAAAAGCTCTGTTTAAAAATCAGGACACTTAATTAAGCCTCAGGAGATCTGGATGCCAGGTTTGTTTCTTACAGTGGTCTCACTATGCAGAGGGAAGAGGAACAATATAACAATTTGCCAATAAGTACAGGTGAGGTGCTGGTACTCAGCACTTTCTGGAAACATACCCATTCATTATGGTCTGTTTTCTTATTTTTCATACTGATCTATCTCATGTACCGCACGTGACACAGACACAGGCCCCACTCCCCATGATTCAAGGCCTCATTGCATAAAAGTACATCTGCTGATCACAGCTGGAGGCAAAAATGAGCACTTGCCCAGTGGCTTGCCGAAATGAGGCATGTGAGCTCACGGGGATACAAGGACACAGGACAAAGGATGTTTGCTACCGAGATGAGCCTAGGACTTTGATTTTTGATACCCATTTACTGATGAGTGTAAGTGTGTAAACCAGACTCAGAGATCTGATAGACTGGTAAAATAGCTAGTTTAATGTACAGCCATATTTGATAATGCATGAGGTCATTTCAGACTGAAAATGACTTCCAAGATCTTCTTCCAATGTCAGAAGCCGTCGAGTTTTGCAGCACAAAGTATTAGTCTTGGAGAACAGGGCTTAGGGGAGAAAGGAAGGATTGCCAAACGGCTTCCTACCAGGATGCCTACACAAAGAGGCACCTACCAGCACAGTCCACATCCTAGTTCTGCGACAGTGCTAAAAATGGCTAACATCACATAATTAGACATTGACATGACTGAGTGGACCAGATCAAAGGCAAATGATTATGATTAAAAAAAACATGGGGAAATTCARAGGAAGTACCTCATTGTGAAGCATTACCTGAACTTTTTGCATACACTTATTTTAACTATTACATGGATTAAAAAGCTACCTCACTTGACCTTCGCTAAAGGTCTGAGCTAACAAATTTGAGTTTGGTGGCATTTCAATAACTGACTATGCACCAGAAGAGCTTTCCCTGCTCTTCATCAAAACTTTCTAATAGCCCACATGCCCTCCGCCAAGCACCACAGCCACTGCCAGAAAAGATACATCCCTGTATCTACCTGTTGCTACCAAAGAGCAACACAGACCAGAAAACAGGCAATCCTGCAAACTGAAGCATATGCATCCAAGTTCATGAAACAGTGCTTCCAGAAAAGGTTCAGACATAACTGCTTATTTTAATTTTAAAACACTCCTTAAAATGCAGCTTACTAAACTCCTGACTTAGGACTAATGATATTTCTACTCTGCAAAATGATAACTTAGCTATCCCCAAAGGTTTGGCATAATGACCGCAATGTGTTTTATATTGGCCAAGTTGATTTCTGTGTTTAGATATGCAGAAAGATCTCAGGTGTGTACTATAAGCTTGGATTATAACCAGCTGGTTTTTATCTTTGGAGCAACTCTTTCATATTTCTTCACTTTCTTCCATCTGACAACTTACGGTTGAAAATGTTCTATTTTTCTTGTTCAGGCAATTGATCTTATAGTCAAAGACCTCACACTGGTAGCTTCAAGCATGCTGGAAAAAGTAGGCTCCATTTTTCTTTAGCCTCAATACAGACAAACTTTCCCACTGCACCTTCTCCTTTCACAGGAATGCTGGACATAACGCTTGTTAGAAAACACTAGTAGCTAATAGAAAATACTAATAGCTAGGGCCTGAGGCACAATAATTTGCTCACAAATGTGAATGGTAACAGATCTGTGACACTGAACTACATTAGTGAGAGAGACCAAGGTAATTCTAAAAGCTAGCACTGATTTTTAGGTTGTTTTTCAGTTTTCCCCCCTACCTAATTCTAGTATAACACTTGCTTTTTTCTTTCTTCATGCTTTTCCTTTACAACGAGAAATTTGTGCATCTGCATAGATGCATGGTATTTTCTGGAAACATTTGGACATATTTCACTCATCGCTAACAGGACATTTTCTCATACAGATTTGAACAGATGAGACTGAATGAAAAGTTGGGCCTGAACATCTGCCACGTTGTTGGTAGTTAATCATTACATTTTCTCATTCTCCACTTCAAACGAGTTGGAATCAGATCTCTGATATGATGTGGGGGAACTGTGTGTTTTCTAGTATCGCCTTAATCTACAAGAGTTCATTTTGAACTCAGAAAAATGGGTATTTATCCCTTCAAAATACTCAGAAGTGAATGCAACAGACAGAGCTACAGGAATAGTTATTGCTTCAGGACTGGACTACTGCAAACTCTCACATCTGATGGAACGACTTTGAAACCCACCTACAAATATGGTTGGTAAAGAAGAGCAGCACTCGTAGCAGCCTGTCTGCTGAGTTGCACAGACCAAAGCGAGCGCATAATGTAGTCTGCACTGGCTGGTGTATCCTATTCCAAGTTCATTGCAACATCCTGATCCTTATCTTCAAAGCAATAATTAAGTACAATTCAAAATAAACTCCGTTCATGCAACAGAGCCGTTACAGATTCTGAGTGAAAGACGGAGGGAAGCTCTCCACCAACTTTGGTGAGCGTTGGCTCAAGCCCTTGAGAGGCAGGAAGTAGGAAAGTTCCTATAAATCCAGGATTTTGTTTCTCCCTCACACAACCATTTCCATAACAATAGTTCAATGGCCAAATGCACAGCGGATTAAATTTAAGAGCCAGCTGCCAAGCTGACATGAATGTTCACAGTTCCACTGAACTCAAAGCAGTTGTACCTGTTCACCACAGCTTAAGGTCTCAAGCACAGGGCAGCCCATGGGTGAGACCGCACTGATTTTAGGGCTCGAGGGGAGATCTTAGCTTTGCTCTGAACCCTTCCAGGAAACAAAGGAGCCCGAAAACCTGAAAGACTGACACCTAACTCACATTTCTACCCGGGCTAGACCTGAAAACAGAACAAAACCACAGGCTTATCAGAGTTGTGGCTGGAGGCAAGAGAGATGGTGCAATCTACGTAGCTTGAGCATTAGCTGTATGTGGAGTCTCATTTGTCAGAGGCTGCAAAGGAGTTTGTTAACCATCGAGGCAGCAGATTGGGAAGAAGACAACATGTGAAATTAATCACAGTAGGTCCCCAAGCTGTGTAATTTTTCCTGGATGCTTAATTCTTTCAGCGGGCCAGCTTTTCTAGATCACCTTCCAAACACATTAAGAATAAAGCACAGAATAATGCTACAGCACAACCTCCTGCTCACAAAGATCACGCTTATTCCTATGTATATTCATTCTCATCGTCCAGGCAATGTTAACTCAGAATAGGCCATCCATACACACAATGATTTTCAAAATATATCGCCAGAAAAATGAATACATTGTACTTCCAAGACCCTCAACAAGAGAGTATACTATCCAGTTTAGTGGTGATTTAATTCAGCATGTTTTGAGCTTCAGTACTACTAATGCTAGTATTTTTAGTGCTATTCATACCTGTTAAGCCCCTTACATTTTCTCCATAACTATAAACCACTTATAGGTATATATTTGTAGACCCACTTTAATATCCATTTGCACAAGATTTGGTGAGAAATTTCCTGAGGAAAAGAAAAGCACAAATTCAAGTTATATGGTATTCTCTGCTCTGTTTATGAGTGCAGTTGAGCACATACATAAATGACTTGTGAAACAGAGGCTGATTTAATCAAGTTCTTAAACTGAGTATTTACCTCTACATACCTTAAATGATTCACTTGTAAAAACCATTTTAGTGCTTTTTGTGACTAAGAATATTATTTCTCTCAGAATTCTCATGAAATTACTTACCAACCACGTGTATATTTTAACACGTCACTGGCACCGTGCAGGAAAAGCAGCCCTACTGGACTTTCCTTTTGAAATCAACAAAATCACCCACTACAACTATGTTCTGTTTGAATGTCATGGGTTTTTTCTTCTTTTGGATTGAATTATATTTAAAACATTCAAAAAGTCATTACTTCAATACCAAGGGAAGAAAAAGATTCACACAAGGCACAGAGAACAACTTGCTAGTTAAAATTCGTATTTAAACTTGCAATCTAGGACCCAGACAGAAGCAAAGTAGAAAAAAAAAATTAAAACAAGATGTGAGATAGGAATCTTTAATCAACCTCGTTGTATCAGCCTGGGCCCAGCATTCMACCCAGTCTTCTGAGGTTACCCAGCACACTTTGAAAATGGATTACTTTCCACCGAAAACAATGCCAAAAAGGGGCTTTAGCTCCCCTGGGGGAAATTAGAACAGCCTGGATCATCAAATTGGAAAAAATAACCATTATCAGTAGCAGTCAGAAATGGGGGGAAAGAAAAGGTGAAACCAGACTCAGGTTTTGGACCACTTAATGCCTTAGACATGCCTTTGAAGATTGAGGTGGAGTGGCAAAAGCCTGTGGGTTTGTGATGCAAAGGAACGTTTGCTTCTCTAGTGGACGATATAAACACCTGGGGTTTTTCCAAGATGTGTGGTTCAGAAATGTACTTTTTGTAAACAGTCGCTAGCTAGTCCTGGAGAGGGTAAGGCACCAATGCGGTATTGTACACTTTCTGTCACCAGGTCAGAGGGAATACCAACGCATATCAAAGATAATATATATTACCTCATACATGCTAACAGATGAAAAATACTTTATAAGGACTTAGTGCATATATATGTTTAAGCTGGTGCCCCTTGCTCTGGGTAAGAGAAATTTTCCAACAGCCCTTGCCATCACCATCAAACCATGACTCTACCTGCAGGTGATCCACCATAGAGCTCCACAGGGCTCCGGGGTGACAGCTGCCAGCATGAAAAAATGCCTCAGGTCCCTTTACAAGCAGGCTAAATACAACCTGCAATACGATGTAAAAGCTTAATTCCAACTTCAGCAGCAGCAACATATAGCTGGCAGAAACACCAAGAAAGTGGTGAAATATCATTTCCCAGATGCTGTGAGGTTGAATCAAGGTTTGTGTTATGGCACRTGGTCAGTTAAGGCAACATCCTTGATAGGTTAGTTTACCCACTTTAAAAAAAAAAGTAAAAATTAAGGGGCAATTCTGAAAGCACTGTTAACTAACATTCGTTGACTGCTAGTTTTGTCTTTCAAAAAGCAAACTACCTTGCATGAATGTTCCATGCTACAATGAATGCTAAAAGAAAACTTGGTTGACATAGATATTTCCTATTTATGTAACTTCTAGCTTATATAAGATGGTCAGAGCCTTGGCCCTGCTATAGCCCTCTTTTACACTCCTACAGCAGTACGCTGCTGACCTCAGTTATGTATTGAAGTTCCCTGGAAGCCAACAGCATGTAACCATACACCTATAATTAAGTACATACTTGAACGCTTTGTTAAACAGGGAAAGACTGATGAATTGCTGCCTATTGATGAAATAGTAGTAATRTACATTCACATTGGGATTATGCTGTAAATGTTTTATGCCAGGGATCTATTAGCCACTGATGATTGGAAAGCGGTCTACAGCCAGCCTGTGACAGGCCCCTGGCACACACTGGCATGGTCACACGTGGTTGGATGTGTCTTGCAAAGGACCAGCAGTGGCCCTAAGAGCCTGGGATTTGCTGATAATGCTCTTCTCTGTAAATAACGTGGCAGAAGAACGGTACTGCTAACTTCAAATTTCCAGACTAACACCCATATAATACCAATTTGAAACAGGAGGCTCTTTCTCCCCACTAACAAATGAGTCATCTAAGATTAACCTTCTTCCCACTTSTCAGTTCCTCACCCTGACACCACTGGTGCCTCTTACCCAGCGTAAGGGCAGCAGCACTAGTGCAGTCACGCTGCTGGAATTTTAATCACCTCCCCAGTAACTTTGTTCAGAGCAAATTTAGACCACAGCGCTAAAATTATCAGCAACTTCTGACAATCCATCTATATAAGCATCTATTGATGCTTAGAGGGGTAAAACTGCAGAACTACCAATCGTAAGGAATATAATGAAAAAAATCTAGACAGGCTTTCAGTAAATTGCTTATAGTCCTTCTTTCTCACTAATTTCAAATTTTATTTCCCACCCCCTTCCCCTATACCCATACAGAAATATTGCTGGGTGCCTAAAGTGAACTTGAAGCTAGGTGCCAAAATTAGAGCTGTTGCAGTGCTGAGTGTGACAGACCCTAAGGTCCTCTGCTGAACGCCTGTCCTGCAGTGGACAAGCACATGCAATAATACACTACTCAAAGTGAGCAAGGATCACAGAGCCAGCAGCCCTACACAAATAGAGCAGAGCAAGTAAAGGGTCAAAACCCTTATAGAATTTGACCAGAAAAAATCAGTGGAAAAGATTCAACCACCTCCACTGCTAAGTACATTAAACCTGGTCAGAGCTTTTGAGAAGGGAAGAAACCACGCGTCGCAGCTGTGGCAGCTGAATCGCTGTGTTCCTCCTGCATCCTATTAGAGGGATTTGTCCCAAAACTTAATTGGCAATTTCGCTATTCCTTTTTAGTTCAGCAGTGTTAACATATTTTTCACCGCCTTTGCTGTGGAGAAGGCACCAGCATAGCAGGGCTGCAAAGTAGACTGTAGGTGCGTTGCAAATTCCAGGGGTTCATTTTTCACAGAAAGTCAAAACCACCTTTAAGTGCATAAAGCAGCTGTCCCACCACACTCTGACAGTAAGCCTGCCATACCTTCGGTTAACTTCTGGCACACAGACAGGAACTTAGATCTCTTCCAAGACAGTCAAAGAATAATGAAAAAGCAACTTTGATGCTACCTGAAACCAAACGATTCAAAGCACATTGCCTGCATTCCTCAGCTGCAGGCACTGAGCCAGGACATGGAGATAATCATTCAGGCTGGCGATGGGGGAGGGAGAAAGGAGCTTAAGGACCCAAGAGCTGAAGTACGCTGGTTAAGAAAATCTAGACAAAATTTAATCTGCAAGGTAGCAATACCCTGTGTTTCTGCTCCATCCCACTCCCATTAGGTGCATTAGAGAATTAAAATAATTATGGACATGGCAATATTTTTTTTTCCTTTTTTGCTTGTCTCTTTTATCTGATCCGTACAAAATGAGGATCTATACCAAGCAAACCATTTCTCTCTCGTCTTGCACCGCTTTTCCAACCGTGGCTAACATTCCCTGTTTCAAGAGGGCAAGCTGCCCAACGTAACACCCAGCCCACAGTGGAACATTTTACATGGGGGAAAAGTTTCTCCTCATCTTCTCCCAATCATGAACCACGCCCTGCAAGCCTGACATTTGATAACCATAATTATCTTACTTTTACGTACCTACCAATATAGGTATGTCAACCCAAGATAAATCAGTTCTTTCAATACTGCAGCATCTGTTCTTTGACTTGATAATCTGCTGCAGCAGTGAAGTTTGCACATTGTAGAAAAAATTCTGTAGTAGTTAAAAAAGGCCCCTGGGAGACTGAGCTCTTTTTCTCCTTGTGTTATGAAAGCTATCAGGGGAAAGAGGGAGAGCAGCAGCATCTCTATGTCACTACAGTATCCAACAGCAACTTTCTGCAACTCAGCCACTTGAGGAAAAGTTCCTGGAAATTTCTTAGTAATTCTAACTATGGATTCAACACCACCAATTATGGCAACTTTAAAGATGTTAACAATAGCTAACATGCCCTGTTCCAGCTATTGTGTCATACAGATCTACCCCAAGCAGGTCTACATGGCAAGAGCAGCAGCAGTCCCTGCAGGCCTTAATAAACTTCCTAAAGTTGGAGAGCCAAAAGACTGGAGAATGGTGTATTTGTGGCCCTACCTACCCTACGGCCCTTCAGGATGGCACGCCAGCAGAATCTGTGTTCTGCTTCCTTCTCAACTTCCAGCAAAGATGGCCTTAAAAGTGGGTTGTGCACTACATAAATCACTACTCCATGGGAGAAGACCAACCCAAACGGCATATATTCCGGCCTTCAGCTTTTGCCTCCTTTTATGTAGGGACCAAGAAAGAATCCCCTATAGGCAGGTACCAGCCTTTGACTTCTAGGGCTCTTCAGGCACAAGATGACGTTAGGAAGCATTTCTTTACAGAGAGGGTGGTCAAACACTGGTACAGGCTCCTAGAGAGGTGGTCGATGCTCCATCCCTGTCAGTGTTTGGACAATGCCCTTAATAACATGCTTTAACTTTTGGTCAGCCCTGAAGCGGTCAGGCAGTTGGACTAGATGATCATTGTAGGTCCCTTCCAACTGAAATAGTCTATTCTATTCTAAGAATTGTCCTCCCCCAGTGCTCAGCAAAGTTGAGCAGTGTAGAATGGTGAAACTGTAGAAGAGGATTTGCATTCATACAATGGAAAGGCAGAACAAAACACCCCAAAAAGTGGTTCCAAAGAATGTCTTTGGAACTGCAACTGCAAGACTAAAAAATCTGCTCCATGGTCAACTGCAATGGCAGCACAGACAGTAACGAGGGCATCTTTGGTATCTTTGCTTTTAAGAGCAGAGTAAGTGCCAACAGCACAAAAGAGTATAAAAACAGTAGAAAAGAAATAACAGCTCAGTGTGCCCTGGTTTCCATGCAAAGTGTTATGTACTCCTTTAGAACCTAACACGCAGTCTGTTTATACCCTAAATGCATACGTAACACAAATAAAATGCATTTAAAGAACACCAAAAACATATAAACCAAGAATTTTGGAGAGTGTCTTACCTTTGACCCAATAAGCGTATACAGCCATTGGATGGTTTCATTATGATTTATTACTCCATTCATGCCATCGACATAGAGCATAATCTGGCCCAAAGCTATTGTAAAGAAAAGAGATAAAATATAATCAGACCTGGTGAATACTTTTTATAATCCTAAGCATTGCTGGCAATTTTCTATAAGCAGGGTTTTCCAGAGACGTGGGGAGCTCAACTAACGAAAGATATATTGGGCAAGATTGTGCTGGACAAAATCCTGGGCAACTGCAGTAACTTTACTGACTTCATCTGGATGATATAAGTGTGAATTTCATCCAGAGACAAGCACAGGCGCTTGTTCCTTCCTACAAGATGCCACATTTTATTGCCCCAAAATCTGCAAACAGTTTTCTACACGCTGCTTACTGTCACAATGGTTCCATCAGCTACAATGCTTTACATCTTGTGAGCCAAGACTTTTACCATTTGTTTCAGCACCATACAATGCTTGGAATTAGTATATTTGGATTACGTTGACTGTTTCAGTGAATTCCAATAATGTGAAATTAAAGAAGGGCAATTAACACCAATAAAGACAGCAAATATTCACCATTGCACAGTGCTCTCTTGCAAATGAGTTTTGCATTTTAGTGAGACAATACAACAAACAAAGCATGGTTAACAAAGAAGCATCTTTATTCATTTATTCTAAAGCGTTTACAACACCATTTCAAAGCGTGCTAGTAAAATATTTCATAACGYTAATTCCATGTTTGCAATCCTGATAATATGAGACTTTCTAGAGACAACAGCTATTAAATCTTTTCTGACTGATAAGGACAGACATTTTTCGTACGGATTATGAAAAGTGGATTAGCAAAATTCATCTATCATCTTCAAAAGTTTCCACTGTTAGATCTTCTGCTTTCTAGCAGGAGATCAAAGCACAGTGGGATGAAAAAGAAATCACTGATGTAACACCTTTCAGCACAGCCTGTTGGCATAACAACTCAATTATCTAACGCACAACCTGATGAGCCYCTAGTGCACCGCTTTATGGGGGAAAAACAGGAAAAAACCCACCAGGTGAGGAAAATTACAATGTTATTAATCTTCCAAACAGATTCCAAATGTTTGCTAACTTTTGCACAGGTTGTGCACAGTGCAGCATCGTTTTCCTTGAGGGCAGATTTTCAAAGACGTGAATGTTAGGCAAGCACTTAAGTGTAAGTACCCCTATAGCTAAGCAGCTAACTTTCATTTTTACATTGTCTCCTCCTTTTTCCTTTGCTCTAGTTGGTTGACTTACAGTTAAAAAAACCCAAGGCACTAATTTTAGGTACTTATACTCCTTATCTAATCTGTTATACCAAGCTAGAAGCAAAGTCACCCTACACGGTCAATGAAGACGGAGAAAAAGCGAGCAAGAGGGCTACAGCAAGGAGAGAACTTGTATCTTAGGCAGGCTGCATGGCCGGCTGGGGTATGCCCATCTCTCTCTGCTCCTCCTCTACAGGAAACAATCATTCACCACCCTCTGAAGACACGTGTCTCCAGTGAATAACATTAGGTGGGAGGGACACAGGCCCAAGTGTTAAGGTAAAATAAAAGATGTAAGTCAGTCAGTGAAAAGAGATAAGAATTGTACTGACTGAAAAAATGGCTGCTTTGAAGCATTTTCTTGCAGGTAGAGGAACGAGGAGAATGCTATTCCAGCGGTAACCAAAGTTCTTAATTCTTGTTTTTACTTCCTTTCAATGCTAAAAAGATTTGGCCCTTAATCAGGATGAAATCCAGTCATAATAAGGTCACCAACCCCCCCTTTTGTTTTCTTGCAAATTCTTTGGTTGGGGGTGAAGGGATTTAATTTGAATTTGAAACAAATGTGAAACAAATTTTACTCCTGCCGTATGCTTTCCAAATTAATACAGAAATCAAAGACAGCAAGAAGTCTGCTTTTAAAGGGAAAACATGCACACAATACAAAATTACTCCACTGCTTATATTTAAGACCAGTTAGACTGGATGCGTAAGTGAGATCTGGGATGCATTACTCTTCAGCCTCTTAGACGTGACTCTCTGTAACAACAATAGGTTAAGGCAAATTAGTAGACCTTAGAAAGAAGCCACAAAAAAGTTTTAGGGATTCCTGACAATTTTCATCTGCTACCACTAATCTTGCCCCCCCAAACCCTCCCACCACCTTTTTTTTGTCATTATCAATGCTATCCCAAGTATACGATACTATCTGTATCTTTCCAGCAACAGAATGGGTCTTTTGGATATAGGTGAAAAATTAGTAACACATGAAAAAACGACTACTGCTGCCACTTGAACAAGTGGCCAGTAAATTTCACAGGACAAAGACTTAGAAAGAACACCATGAAATGGCCAAGACGAAAGATAGGTTTGCTATGGAGTCATGCTATCTACATAAAAGTCATTACTCCAGTAATTATCTGCCACACATCAAGTTATCAGCTGCTGACAGACCTTGGCATGAGCTTCATATTGCTATTTCCTGTCTTTAGGGGTCAGAAAAATGAAAGCAAGACATGAGAGGCAGAGTTGAGGAGAAATCAGCTTTCATCATGAGGAAGAGTAAGTTAGGGAGAATCTGTATGTACTTTGTACAAACCTGATGCCTTATAAATTCTTAGGAAAAGAAGTCCACGAGAAGAGTTAAAAGGAGAATGTTGGGTTTTATACCATGAAGAAGAAAAGGCAACACCTAGCAACCACACAACACGATAGCAAAATGGAAGAGACCACAAAAACACTAGTGTAGGAGCAGGCTGGTGGGCTGGAGGTTCTTGGGGTCTCCCAGGGCTCGGGTCTGGCTGAGTGGGGCACATCAGTTTTGCACTAGAAGGAGACAGACTGGCCACAGAGCACTCTGAACCATTTTATATTCTTTGCAGCTTTTCTACCCAACCGATAGCCTACGTCCTGGCCTGCGATCATAGTCTGCTGAAATGGCTGCAGCTACAGTGCAAACTCCATGCGCTCACTGCCCCGCACGTGCGTGTCTGCATGCACACGTACCCACCAGCAACACGCACGTCCTCGCCAAGAAAAGGCACGCTAATTTGCAAGGCAATCTGAGGTTGTTCAGAAGGCCAATCTAGTCCAAAATCATTTAAGTTTGCGTTTGTACGTGCCTTCAACCGAACTCCTTTTTTTTCACTGAAAAACGAGGAGGCTATTTAATCCATTTAATCCCATCTCTCAGCTAACTGGAATTCTTTTTGGAAGTATATCAACAACCTACTTGCATTAGGAAAGCTTGCTATTGTGCAACAGTGGGCTAGGAGAGGGGGGTTTAAATGCGGAGAAGACTTAATTTGGAATTTCTTTGTTCCCATTACCCTTGTCAAACCCTTAATCTTATGTGAAAGTAGTGTGTGACTTTACCCATAGCTATTTTCAAGTGGAAAATTGCTGGATTTCTTAGGAAAGGCTTAGGCTAGAAAAGGACAGACCAGCCAGAAACTTCACAGATTTCTGTGAAATAAGAGGTTTAAGAAAGCCTCTAAAACTTGCCAGTATTGGCACTGATACTCTCCCGGGATCCTTCCTCTCCTGGGATCTTTCCTATATAAAGTTAACAGGACCAAAGGGGAAAAACTCTAGCCCAAAACATCATCATGATGAACATCACTTTAAGTAAAAGTCTGTTTTTCCTACCCAGAGTGTCAAAAGTTTCAAAGCTGTTTCCTGCCCACACACCTGCTTCTCTATCTGCCCTCGCTGCTTCATATTTTACCAGAAGACTAACTTAGAGAAAACAGCAGCACTGAATGAGCAGAAACCCTATTTTCTAACGGTTTCCTGTGAGTCAAAACCCCATTCATCACGTCAAGAGTTATGGCAGGGATACATCTTATGATTGCATTTGTTTCCATCAGAATAAGCAAATGTACAGGGTGAAGAAGGCCAAAGCCAGGCCCTGTCACAGCAGGCTTCTGCTCCCAAGGAGGCTTCTGGCCCAAGTTCATCAGGCACTTCATAACCAGCAGCTGTGATGCACACAACAACGGGTGAGCGTGAATGACATACAGAACTGTGATAAAAGTAATAGGGAAGAACTGGCTGCTAAAAGTCATCTTTCTCATTGCTAGTTAAAATCTTATCATCATCATTTAATGAGCAATTAAGGGTCTGTGTGATTGCCTTCATTCCATTGGGAAACAGATTACTAGCTTACGTACGCTATCCTGGGCACCGAAAAGGCATACTCCATCAAAGTAAAAGTCCCGATCATGAACAAAATTTCAGTATCTGCCTAGTGAGGGATCCCAGGAGGGAGATAATACAGTTATCTATTATTCTATTATGAAGCACTAGATGATTATTCTGAAGAAAAAAAAACCTACCTCAAAATTTCTTCCTCCGTGTTTCCTCCCTGGAGAGAGGCAAGAGCTCAGCTGTGAAGTGAGACTGCCCTGAACACAAAATCTCAGCTCAGATCAGCCCCGACACTCTGGATATCGGGAGCTTCTACTTTTGCTTGTAGCATGTTCCCACAGAAGATGCTTGCACACGCACCCTCGGGGAAGAGCTTATCGTCTCCACAATATCCATGGATATTGGATAGTGTTTTCCCTCATGAGTAATCATTATTAAATACAACTTCTGTACCATCCAGCTACTTGACAATTAACAAAATTACAGCAGAGCTCCTTGCTTCTAAGAGGTGACATCAGGTAAAAGAGATGACCTGGCCTCTCCACTGCTTCTGAAAATGATCTTACAAAGCAGCATTGTGCCAAACCTTATGACTCACACTATTACACAGGGCTAGAACCAGCTAAAATTTTTAGGATTTTTCTTTTTTTTCCCCGCTGTTACTATTAGTATGGTTGCTCTTAGCTTCAGTGCAAAATCTGCTGTTTATACACCTATTCCCATTTCTTTACTCCCTTCAAAGATATCTGTAATGTCATCTAGGAAGATAAAACCAATCTTATTCCTGGCCACAAATGCATGAATATTTTACTTCTTATCAAAGTTTCTTTAAATCCCAACTCTTTGCTTAATCCTTTCTTTTAATCCCCTGTTCATTTGTTCTTTCCATTACCACACACATCATGGCTGAAACATGCTAAGAAATTAATTTTCAGAAATCCCATACTAACCATGTACTGAACTGTGTTAACCAAGAACTGAACTTTCTCACAGAGAAAACATCACAGAATTAAAGTTACAAGCTGAAACGGCAAAGACGGTGTGCTGGTTTTGGCTGGGATAGAGTTAATTTTCTTCATAGTAGCTAGTACGGGGCTATGGTTTGGATTTGTGCTGAAAACAGTATTGATAACACAGGGATGTTTTCATTACTGCTGAGCAGTGCTTACACAGAGTCAAGGCCTTTTCTGCTTCTCACCCCACCCCACCACACCAGCAAGTAGGCTGAGGGTGCACAAGAAGGTGGGAGGGGGGACAGCTGACCCCAACTGGCCAATGGGGTATTCCATACCATATGACATCATGCTCAGCATATAAAGCTGGGGGAAGAAGAAGGAAGGGGGGGATGTTCGGAGCGATGGCGTTTGTCTTCCCAAGTCACCGTTACGCGTGATGGAGCCCTGCTTTCCTGGAGATGGCTGAACACCTGCCTGCCGATGGGAAGTAGCGAATGAATTCCTTGTTTTACTTTGCTTGCATACACGGCTTTTGCTTTACCTATTAAACTGTCTTTATCTCAACCCACATGTTTTCTCACTTTTACCCTTCCGATTCTCTCCCCCCTCCCACCGTGGGGGGAGTGAGCGAGCAGCTGGGTGGTGCTTAGTTGCCGGCTGGGGTTAAACCACGACAGATGGTAAATATATTGTGTTGCTAAAGTAAATGTGAAGTTTTTATGCTAGCTGACACTATTTAAAGTCTAGCTTTTAGTCTTACGCAGTATTTTAGTAGCTCAAAAGTATATGGAAACTTCTGCATGTTAGTTTCAGACCTAAAGTATTATTCAAAGTTAAGATTTATGCAGAAGGGTTTATAGATTAAACTTAATCTTCCTTTTTTTTCCCCATCTACTTTAATGGCAAAATGTACAAAGATACAATAAAACTCATCTGGTTTTAATACTGAAAATGAGTGACAAAAGTAACAACGAGAGTTTTTCCCTGGATTACAGGCTCAAGGGAAGCTGCCGTCCAGAGGTCACCCCTAGGCAAAGCCAAACAAAACAGGAGGGCTGGACACGCCACTTTCTGTGCAATCAATAAGGCTTTCTGCAGCACGCTCAGGCCCTGCAATATACATTGCTGGCTGTGGTTATAACTGAGTGGGTACAACAGCAGCATGCTGTAACTTGCCCTTAAAAGCACATCTTATTTAAAAATCAAGGTCAAGCTCACCAAGAAACAAAAATCATAGAATATCTTGAGTTGGAAGGGACCCCCTAAGGATCATCGAGTCAATCCTTTCTTTACTTGGCAGCTAAAAACATGCCTTTGCCGTTATTTTAATTCTAAAGAGACAGCACGTGTATTTTGACACTTAGTATTTTAATCAGTCCATTAAAACTCCATGCTTAACCCTATGATCTTAAATGGCACAGCCTAGCAATAGTTTCCACTGTCCACAAAAGCCCACAGGAAATACTGGAGGAGATTTATAACTCTGACATTCCTGGCACAACGAGGAGACCTTTAGATCCATGTTATTATTATTATTCCATGCTACCTAATTGTCCATCTTTAACAACAACCTTAGTTTTGGGGAACCCCAGGGACCGCTAGCAAAGCAATGCTCTTTCGTTGCTGATTACTACATGAAAATGAAGGGGAACAGGCTGCCAGCTCTGGACTTGGAGCAGAGCTTGAATCGACCAAGAGTCTGGGAAAATGTCTCAAAGTTTTGAAGCCTCGATGACATTTACAGTCATTTGGGCTGCAGGTACTCAGAAGTGATCCACAAAGAACAYAGACAAACATCTTTGGTCCTCAGAACCTGACTGTTGATAACACCTCAGCAATAAAGCAGGCATAGGGACCACAGAGCATTAACAAGCCTAATTATTCACTTTGAAAGCAGGTTGTGACTGTGGTTTGGGGGGGGAGTAGCAGGTTCTCCCCCTCCTTCTCTGTTTTTAGGGAAAGGTGCCTGTGTGGTCAGTGCCTCCATAACTCTCTATTCTGAGGCTCCTTAACTAGAAGGGCTCTAGTTACCATTTCAACCTCACACACACACACATCTCCTCTCCCTAAAGCCTACTTCCCAATGGTTCTCAGTGTCCCCAAGGTTCAAGTGAAGAGAAGCACAGCCCTTCCCCAAGAGATGGCCAACAACACATGGCAAGTCCAGGACCGTAGAAACCTCTTACAGAGGAATTTTCTCCTCTTCATGTTTCCTCTGCCACCCTCTTCCTCTGGTGTTTCTCTCTTTAAAAAACAGCACACAGCAAGGTCAAAGGGCATAAGGCAGCTTTAATCAGCTCAAGTGTTTCAGCAAAAGCAGGTCCTTTATACATACCATGCAACACCTGTGGCAGTGCACAAGCCCCAACAAAGCCAAAGGAGCACATCAGAATTGCACCTCTTCCAACATTTCTTTTGTGATATTTCTTACAATTTACTTGATTGCAAAGAAAGAATAGACTCTCACTTGACCCTGTCAGCAGTCAACCTGCTGAATGCCTTTTTATATGAACTGAAATCTGGCTTACGTACATGCATTATAAAAGCTTTGCACAATTAGTCATAATTGTTTTAATCATCATTATTTTACGTTGCAGCCCTCACATTTTAAATGCATTATATTCCAGCATGCTTTACAAGATTAATAACACTTACCAATGTACAATAAGCTCGATAAAGCTTATATAGCAAAAGGTAAAAACATTTCCTCATTAAAAAGTAATATGTAATTAAAATACCTTATTAATAAATGAGCAAGTCTACTCCAGCATTAGACCACTATTTTGCAAGCTGACTAAAAGCATGAAAGTATGAAAAAAAAGGAAAGAATGAAAAAAAGGTAAGAAAAAATTAAGGAAGAAAGGGAGACAGGAGAAGGGAAAAAGACAGAAGAAAAAAGAAAAGAAAAGGTTAACTAGATGATTTTAAAAGATGACCATTCATCCTCGGTGCTTCATGAAGCAAAACTCCTGTGGAAAAAGAGAATGTGTGGTAGCCCTGAATTAAGACAACATGTTATAATGTATGCATATATAGAGATGAATTAAGGCAGCTGCTTCTTAACTGAATCAATATAGGCTGTAACACTGAATAACGTTCTTCCAACGTGTGTATGAAGTTACACATTTTTCTTAAGAATTTAGATTTCTAGAGTTTTAAAGGATTTTCTGAGGAGACTTCCACACTGCCCCACAGAACTTCAGTTCTCAAGGAGCAGGATGCGATGGTGAGATTGCTAGAGAGATTTTCTTGTGAGGTGAGGTATTCTGCAAAAGCATCATGCCAGTGCAGGACACTACCCATGGAAATACTAACGAATTAACTCCAATGGGCTTACACCCAACTCCCAGCTGTGACTTCTTGCATTGAGTACTGATGCTGCAGCAAAAGAGAAGTAGTTTGGTTTTAAGGGCAGAAATTAAGATCTGTTTTTAAGGATTAGGTGTCTCATCTCCAATAAAATAGTTCACACATCAATTTCAGAGAAGACTCATCTTTAAATGTATTTTAAACTTTTTATAACGGATTTGTCGTGCTTAGGCATCCAAGCGCTTTACAACAGCAGTAAAATTGAATCAGAGGATCACAGGTTGGATGAGGTTGGAAGACACCTCTGGAGACTGCCTAGTCCAACCCCCTGCTCAAACCAAGGAAATCCAGAGCAGGTTGTTTAGGACTCTGTCCAGTTGGGTGTTGAATATATCTCCAGGGGTGGAAACTGCACAACCTCTCTGGGCAGCCTGTGCCAGTGCTCAGTCACCCTCACAGGTTTGTTGATTAGGTTTTTAAGTTTAAATCAAATTTCCTGTATTTCAGCTAGTGCCCACGTCTTGCCTCTCGTCCTTTCATTATGCACCACTGAAGTCTGGCTCTGTCTTCTTTACTCCCTCCAATCGTATATTTAGTCCCTCCCATAATATTTAAATTGAATTAAACTGAATTTAAACTGAAGATTAATCCATAGTCAAGAAACAATAACTACACTGAGCTAGAAGCCAGAGAAGAAAATTTACCTTAAATTTAGGATTAAATGAGGGAAACTTAGTGAGACTCCCAAGTTAAGAAGCGATACGTTAGCCCTTCTATTTGGGAGCCGATTGAGTAATTTAGTCTGGCAATGTGCTAGATGTGATGGATTTCAAGGCCTTTCCCTCTCCATTAATCATCACGAACATAAGCCTTCTGTCTGTGTAAACAATACTAATCCTGACTTTGAAGGTACAAAGAGGGAAACACAAACCAACCTTTGCAGAATAGAAAAGATAATTTCTGCAGCTCCCTTTTTTGAACTCCTCAGACACCTATTTACCCTGCACAAAGAAAGGTCCCGCAGGTGCTAGCTGTCTTTTATCAATCATTATCAATTACATACAGCACATCAGTTTGGAATTCCAGCATCTCCTTTACACGCCAAAAAGCTAAGCCTTGAGAATGAACTCAGCATTTGGACTGGGAAACACCGTAGAGTCAGATATGAGTTTGGAAGAAAATGCAATCGAGATTCAGTCTTAGCAAAACCAGCTTATTTTCATTGTCAGACTCTGTGTGCTTTTGCACTTGGAGCAGAGAAAACTCTGAGTGAATACATGAAACAATTTTTTTTTCTATTCTATACCAATAGGATCTTCGTTGACTGCAGTCAGGCACTTTTGTGGTGATTATGGAAAAAACCACACTGTCTTGGGGTTCCTGCCCTATGTGGAAAGTAAAAAGAATCAAGGGGTAACACAGTTGGGCTGTTTAACAAATGGACTAACACTAGAGCAGAAAAAGGACATACGGTAGGGTAAAAGCGTTCACATACCGAGCACTTTTAGTCATCAACGGTATTTCTTGTTAGTACAACAGTAAACCTTCCAGGATGAAACCTGTCGGTTTTGAAGTGAGCAAATGATAGATTCTCACTAACTGCCTTTTTTTTTTTTCCCCTCCCGTTTTTCTTGCAGAAAAAGCCACATCTCCTAATATTTACATTTTTCCTAAACAAAAAGGAAGATTCTCAGGAAGAAAAAGAGGAAATACAAGAATTCTCAGCATTATTGTATAATAAGAGAAATAAAAGAAAAAAGAGAAATTCCTGTGCCAGTTGAAATTTCAAACATTGCTCTACCCTATAGACCTCAGCACAGTCTTTGTAAAGCACAAACACTGATCAATGATCTTTTGTTGTCATGTAGTAATGTGTTGTTGCTATCATGAGTGCTAATATTTCCCAAGATTGCAGTTCCTTGTTTTTTAAGCTCAACTTCATTCTCCAAGGTGCTACGCTGGGCAGGTAAACAGGGGCCCAGTTTAGCATCCTGAAATAACAGCATTGCAATCATTAAGGTAGCTAAATACACTTAAACTCGACTTTGGCAGGGAGACTTACAGGGCGTCAAAACGATTTCAGTGGGTGTATAAAGTTACTTCTGCTACTCAAAAGCCAAAAGCCAGTCTCCAAAATTCCTATATTGTGGCATACGCTCAATAATCATGGACTTCTAAAAATGATACACACTACATTCCTGAAGAACAGAAAAGCAACAAAAGAAAGATGAGTGACAGTCACTGAAAACAGTAATCCTACCACTGGTGTTTCACATCACTTCCCATGGAGAGTTTTGCAGGAAACAAAGCGTGCTGCCAAAAGTGACACTTCGGTAGCCTTCCAATTTTCAGTAAAATTCAAACACTGTTTATTCTAGCTGGTAGTGTAAGGTGTGCTTGGGGAATACCATGGAAGAGCTACACTGAGAACAAAAAATACAAGTAAATTTCTCCAGCTATATTCTTTCTGTATTAAGCTGGTTTTTAATTCCCACATAGTTTCTTCACCTGGCAGTGTATTCCAAATGGTGTTCCCTCTTCTCCCAAAATAAAGGACTGTGTATAAAAAAGCCTCACAACAGAAGAAGAAACATTATTTTAAGAAGCACTACAAGACACCTCAAGTAGTTATCACTTCTAACATTTCTCAATACTTGTTGCTAGTGACAACAGCTACAGGATTTTAGACAAGCCTGAAAGTTCCTATGAAGGGATGCATTGGCTTTCTTCATCTCAATAGACAGAAATGCAACAAGCGAACAGACTGTACAGAAGTATTAAGATCATTCTGGGGTCACTTGAGTAGCGTTTGAAATGTTAGTGGCAAAAAGGTAAAGAAACTTAGCTTTGAGATTTTTTTTTTCAATATAAACTTAAGATTTCTTCAATGCTTTTGTCATCTTGAAACCAACTGATTTAAAGGTCACTGTAGAGAGCACAGAAAGTAACGTTTTTCCTGTCTACCTATATTCCAAACCATCCAAAATCATTGATTTCCTCCCCTGCTCGGAAAGGACTGACTCGAGCAGCAATCAGTAGGATAAATATGAATTCACTACGCTTTAAGTTCAGCAACTAAATTAAAATGGTTCTTAAGCGAAGCAGGAGAAGAAAGCGTGTCTGTTTAAAGCAAAGACAAGACTGGAAGTCTCACAGTGTCCCAGCCTCCTCACCATAGTGTGCTGGCTACAAAAGATTCAAATCAAACAGCCTGAAAATAAAAGCTGATTGAATCAAGATCTCTGTGTCTTCATCTATTGAGGGATGCATCCCAACATCAAGTGATTTTAAGAAAAAACGCATCTGTCACTTTTTATTCATTGAGCCACCTTAAAAAACAACTGTGAGTATATCCTTCTAATTTTCTTCATCATAATTACACCATGACGGATGCCAAAACTGAATTCCTGATATACTTTTCAGATCTTTATTGCTCTTCAGCATGCTCAGCCTGTCTCTAACTTTTCGGATAGACTCCACCCTGCAGTAATGTGCGTGCCATTAAAGAATTCACTTTCATCTCCTGAATTTATGCTTGTTAGGGCAAATTAATGAAAGACTCTATTCTTTAAGTACTGGCTAAACAAAGCCAAAGTCAGCACAAGAAAGCAAACTGATACAACACTTCATTAAATGTGCTTTTTATTCTTTTTGTTTCAAGTATGTCTGCTGCTATGTGAAATTTAGAGTTATACAGTCTCTTTTCAAATCTCACAGTAAAGAATGTGCTCAAGTCACAAGTTCATATGTCCCCCCATTTGAAGTGGACTTCCCATGAGAAAAAGGTGCAGGGAAGAGGCATCATTACAAATCCCTTTAAGTACAGAGCTCACTCTCTTCCAAAATATTGATTGAAAATGCTGTTTTGTGTCTCTGCTCATTCATCTCAGATAATGAGCAAAGATTCCTTCCAAATTAACTGTAATTCTCTCCTAATCCCTCTATTCTTTTTTTTTCCCTTCAGGACAGTGACAGTGAGAACTCCTTTGAGTACTGAATCCCATCTCATTAAAGCAATTCTTAAAGAGAAACATAGCGAAATCATCTTCATCAGTGTCATGCTCAGACTTTTCTCCTCTCTGAATTTAGATAGGTGAATAGCTAAGCAGAATGCACACCACTCCCATTTTTCCCCCCTTCTCAAAATTCTCTGGCAAAGATACATTTACAAAAATTTATTAAATCCTAATTTCTGATCGACAGAAAGACAGTTTACAGAATCTCTGCTCTTCACTTTATTTCCTTACCATAAAAAAAAGTGAATAAAATAGATTCAGAACAAAAGAAAAATATTTGGGGGCGTGAGCTTCATTTGACCTAAAAATGTGAGGTCTGTCATTGGTGACTAGTTGTCACCTGTGTGGTAGCAGGGAGAGACAATCATGTACTGGCTGAACATGAAGATGAAAGTGGTGGATTTATTCAAGTTTGAGGGTCTACATTTCTTATTTACCAGTAACTATGTAAATGAGAAATGCAGTTGAACAATCACATTTTATTTCTAAAAACATTTTTGGGTGATTTTATTCCATTTTGTTGATATTATTACAGTTCGGTGACCACGGCATTATTGGTAATCCTCAGTATGAATGCAAGCATGTTTCTATGACTGTATTATTGGTCAGCACCCCCTTAGCGGGAGTTACATAGGACCGGGAACCCTGGATAACACTAACACCGAAGAAGATGGTGCAGAGGCAATCTGGAGGCAGGGAAGTTTAACGGCTCCTCGTGTTAGACAGTTCGGAGCAAGGTTGGCAAGGTCTGCTCTGTGAGCAGTAACCTCGGGCTCCACATGGAAGCGGCTAAATTACTTCCAGACCCAAACCAGTCCTGTAAGTATCACAGACACTTCTGTGCAACACCCTTCAGTAAGTGATGTGGACTGAAACCAAACCATCTGTGCATAACCGGCACAGAAGGCTATGCATCTATGGCATAGTTAGTCCACAATCAAGACAAATCCACCACGGGTAATTAACGGTTTCTGGGTACTTAGAAAGAATTTAAAAGAACATGAGGTGTACAAAATTCAAGCACTTGAAATTTAAGAAATGACAGAATTAAGATTCCTGTAGAAAACTTCATTCAGCCTACTTTGTGCACAAACTTAACTACGTCAAAATCAATTTCAAAAAACATTATTTTGGAGCTTTGGAGTACTACATCATTCAAAGCAGTGCTGGAAAATACTGCCTAAAAAGCACTTTCTCAGTGTGTGGTCCTAGGAATTTTTTCATGCAAACCTCCTGTGAAGACAGAATATTTCATTTCCTGCAAGGCTTTCTATGATGTTCATCAATATACTGAGTGCTTCACAGGTCTGAATACATTTTCTGCATAGCACACCGGTGAGGTAAAGAAACGATTCTGTTCTGTTCTGCAGAGAATCCAGAGTTCCACTAGCTCTGGACATCACACCTGAGACACCTGACAATCTGATTTTTGAGAATACCTTTTTATATAATAGTACTTCAAGTATCCACAGAAGAGCTGCAGCAGAGTTTAGGTTCAGCTCTGTGCAGTATGGTAACCCCCCAGAAAACAAGAAACATGCGTGAACAGGGAACATAACAATACGTTCTTACAAGCTGAACTGAAATTACTTGCCTAGCAAGTACATTACATACTAGTAGTATGGCAGAGGTTCAGTAAAAATCTCTCTCCCCCCATGTCAGGAACCTTAAAATGAGTAACACCACCATTCTTTTTTCCCCCTGAACTTTGAGGACTGGCAGCCTTATTTCCAGTGTCTGGAAAACCTGGGTTTGCAAACATTACGTTCCTTTACCTTTTTTTTTTTTTTTTTTTTTTTGAGCCAGTACGCTTGTTTCATTTAAAAAAAAGGGGGGGGTGTTAAAAAAATCCCACATCATGCCCAAGTGGAATGAAACTGCTAGATTCATCACACTGTTTTTTGCCATTTAACAGAATAAATACCTCCCTAGTAACTGTTTACACACCCTAAAGCAAAACAACAAACAAATCTACAAACCATCTCTGGTTTATAATAGAAGTCACATTGTCAGAAATTCGTTCGCCAGACACGATTTAAGAAGTTCAGGCCATCACTGCAACAACACTTGGAGTTTGAAGAAGCAAGAGTTCTTTCAGATGCACAATAATTTCAGTTGATACATCCAGAGGCACCTTCGCAGATCAAAGTGTTTTGATGTCACTGAGCTACTTCCTACATTCCACAAAACACCACCCATCAACCATCACGTGTAGCTTTGTTATCCTCTGATCTATCTTCCATTTTTGGGACAACTCCTCCTTATCCCTGTTTCCTCAATAGCAGCACTGATAAAATGTCACCAAACTCCAAAACTTTCTCATCACCCTACCAAACTCTTACAGAATGAAGAGCACCCTGCGGCTCTTCACACCAAACTCTGGCAAGGGAATATCATGAGATGGCGAGAGACAACAGACCTTTTATCTGCTCCAGGCCACTGTTCCTCCAGGCTGCTGCTCCTACAGCCTCCCAGTTGCCCTAGAAGGGCATCTTTAGCTCCAARCATCTGTTCAACAAACATCTCACCTTTTTTGGGGGCTGGTATCCTTACATCTGGGAGAATGCTGCAAGCAGCAATTGCTAGCCCTTTGACCATCACTGCCATCCAGAGCAACTTCTGCTTGTAAAATGAAGGGTTGTCAAACAAAATGGGGTAAATTATTAATTTGTGTCCACATAAAACTAAACTATGAAGTGGGTGTATGCTGTCTTCAGTGGAAAGAGTCCTTGCTCTTAACAAAATGATTACTATAATCTCTAGGGCTGTTAATTTTGTTTCATAGTTGTAACCGGGAATTAATTTCCACTAATCTCATCCCTTCTGATTGCTCAAGGCAGGAGGGTAGTCTTTCACTTTTCATACAGTACAAATAATGGAAAAGTTAAAAATTAAATAAAATACCTGAGTTGCTTTATTGGTGAAGAAAATAAAGTGGAACTGAAATATACTCATTTCGATTCACTGCTTAATCCAAATAAATTTATGTTAGCACAAAGTGCAAAAGCAACAGAAAAGCCTGAAAGCCAGTAATTCAACATTTTGCGGTCAAACAGCAGAAAAAATAAATGTAAACAGTAGTTATCAGTTAAATAAGGACAGCTGCTTGCTACTGTGTAAAAAAATCTCAGAGCTTTACAAAATCAACACTGCAGTACTATAGCTGATTTAAACCTGTAAAAAATTATTTCACAACCATTGCATGATAAATATTACTAAATTGTTTTACATCTTCCTGAGAAAGTCTTGAGACACCAAAATACTGCTCTGTGTGAACCTCTGAGAGCTCCATTTTTGCATATCAGCTTGTGAGAGAGCTTCTAACTTGGTTACGTAAATAAGTTGCCTAAAATGCATCCAATCCATGTGACTTTACAAAAAGAAATAAAACATGAAGTGGTGCGAGAAAGAATCAACATTGCTGGTACAAGCATTAAAAAAATAAAGTCTATTCTTTCCCGCCTTCCTTAATCTCATTTCAAGTTTAACATACAGAAAGGCTCAGAGCCAGAATGCTTATCCAAACTACATAAATCTCTAGACAAACTCTCCAGACTATATGGCCCTGTCCCCACGAAACCTTCCAATTCTTCCTAATGCTGCTTTTCAGCAGGAAAGGCTAGTAGAGAGCTATCTTTTCCCACCAAATCTTCAATCAGTCTTTTCCTACCACATCTTCCCTTAGAAGAATGACTCTCCTTCCTTGCAACGTGTTTATTAAATGAAACGGGAATGGAAACTAGCCCCCAAACCTGCAATGAACCCTACAGCAATAAGGTACCCCACACTGCTGCTGTGGCCGCCTCTGAGAAAGACCCAATTAATTCCCTTACTCCCTTCCTGAATTCCTGAGCGGGGTCAGAGGGAGGGAACGGCATTTACCACCATGCAACTTATTTCAGGCAGCTGGTCCAGCTTATAATGTAAACATGGTAACACCTTGGGAAGGTCACTCAGAGGAATGGTAGCATTAGCAAAGCAATTAATTTTGGGTTGACCACATGCATACTGCCCTTTCACTTTACTTTCCTCCTTTCCTTCCCCCACCTTGTAGAAGGCAACACAGGGAGGAGTTTTTACTTGTTCTCTGAACAGAAATTTTCAGAAGGTGAGAGATGGGATTTTCTTGAACACCAAGAATGTCTTCTTTTTTTGGGATGATTTCCAGCATGGTATTTTATTTATCTGTTGCCAAAAGAAACACTTTATAGTTTTCCCATTAATCAAAGGACTTTAAGAACATGCTTGAAGGAAATGATCCAACTAACAAAACAAGCAAAACCTTTCCATGCACTTCACATACTCCATGAAAAGTGGCCGCTTCATGGAACCAGCACCTGTAGAGCTAACTGTTCAACTTGAGGTGTGTTAACCACCTCCTTAAAAATCCTTATTCATAAATGCACATGGAAAAGCTGCAGATCCTCTACATCTTTCTATCTTCTGACCACTAAAAAGTGAAATTCAAGGAAAAGGGAAAAAAAAATGACCTGTTTAAAATCATGAGATTCAACGGTCACCTTTCACTTCTTTGAAGGCTTAATTACATAACATTTCATAAAGCTGGAGAGTAAAATGTAAAACAGTGACATAGCGAGGTACCGGAGTCCCAGGCAGATTTCCAAGGTTACACGGAACTTGACTGCCCTGAGAGCCCTCGACGACTACAAAGCTGAAATCAGATATTGCTGCATTTACCTCCTCTGTCTTCTTTCATCACCTTTTTTCTTAAATTTAGACTGCCAACTTTAACAAGCCTTCTGTATACAGCATACACTGTACACAGTCCTCATCTAATTTACATGAAGAATATAGTTTACAGAATGAAGAACTCAAAGGCTAGATATATTTTATTCTCTGTGTGACGGGCTGTCATGGTGCTTTCCTCTTGCACCTTTTCTACCATGTGTTTCCTTGCACAACCAGTCACAAACACCCTGGATCTAGCAAGGCCAGTCAAGACCTATGCAAAAGAATTGCGCCTTGCAAATAGGGTAATGTTTTCCTTTTAGTTTTCCAAACCCACCTACATTAGCACCTACAATTATGATTAAGCAAATAAGTTTCAGAGAGCTAGAAGATTAGGAAATCTCCAAACACAGATTAAATGCATTATTGCAGTGTAAATTACTTCTTCCAGGTAATTTCTACAGTCCAGCAATGTTTTTTTCCTCCTTGCATCTTGCAGTAACACATATTTGGTTTTGGGTATGTTTGTGCACATATCTTTGCTTATAATAGACATCATGTATACAGATGAGTATCTGCAGATAAACATATCTAACTATATGTATCTGCATTTACACATCCCTCTCTCAAAATTCAAGTCATAAAAAACCCATGGCTACTTCATGATAAATGCTTTCATGTGTGTATAATCAGGTTAAAAAAGGATTACTGTTTACTTGTACAAGATCTTTCAAATCATGTTTTCAAAGCCCAGACCTTCACAGTGGTTTCAGAATTCTGTTTTTACAACAAAATGTATGCTACAAACAACAGATGACGTTGCCTTGTTTAGGGTCCAAGATAATGATGTATGTGGAGAGAAAAGTTTATGTTTCACACCACTTTCATCACTGATTTCTACTAGAGTATCATTTCAGTGGCTGCAGAGKGAGATCCCAGAAAGCTCAAGAAAATTTGATTTCTAAACCTAGCTTTTCCCCACCAATCTAGAAATATTTTCCTCTTTTTTTCTCCCCACTTCAATGAAGTTTATCAAAGTTATATTTTAAATCACTGTTTACGACAACTTAATAGTATTTAGTGAAAAAACAATGGTTCTGCTGCTTTCATTTTCAGAGTTTCAATGCAAGGCATCTTTATAGCCTGAATTTTGAAGAGTAAAAAGTCAATCCAATCAAAGCCACAACTAAAGTTGTCACTCTTAGAAAGTAAACAAAAGAGGAACTGCCACAAGAAGTTTCTGAAGCCAAATGAAGGAATATGAAAACATGTGAGCAACACCTGTGATTTCTTACTTTAAGTAGGCCTAAGTAATGCATTTTACCACACAACTCTTTCTGTAAGCAGGAAGAACACAGTCTGCAATGATCTCATAAGAAGCAGAAGGAATGATACGCATAACTGAAGATCAGGAAAACCAGAGAACAAAAGAGGTACTGGAAATCTGAGTATTTCCACTGGTAACAGGTACATGGATACAGAGAGAGGAGAGACTCTATAGAAGATGATATCAATTTAGGAGCGTATTTGATTCTACTGGCTAAAGTAAACATCTGATTAATGGATTAATCATTATGGAAGCAACACTGAGCAGAAAACTGAAGTAATACACATCATCTCCCTGTTCCTGACTTCTTCTGAGTGACTTACAGAATAGCTATAAAAAGCCATAAAGGCAATGTCAAAAGTGTAAACAATACGAGTCTACTGCTTCCTAATAAGTTGAAGTACCTTCTCGTTAAGTTTTATTTTCAGGAGAGAGAATTATAGAAGCAGAACTATATAGACAACCTAATTTACCTAAATTATGGCAGTCTCTGTTAGTATAGCAGAAAACAGATTTCCTGCTGAAGAGGGACAAGCCTTTCCTTTGGACAGTTTCCAGAAGTTATTAGCTTATGGCCACTTCCCCCCGCCGACCTTCACATGTATCAAGGAAGCAGGTTCTTCCATAGAAAGTCACAGCCAGGGTCCTAAATTACCTTTTTCCTTCCATGAGACAGAAGCTTCATTGATTAAAGACACAAATGAACTAGAACACCAGAAGAGGCAATCATTACAAGAAACCTCACTGAAGTACATGCAAATAAATTTCACTGGCAGCACTGACAAAAAGGGCACTGTCACAGCTTCATAGGCCTGGTAAGGATGCCCTGGTGTTTTGAGGTCAAGACTATAAAGAAAAATCCCAGTCTACATTAATTTCAGAAAACAGCTTTGCAAAGACCAGCCCTCTTCTACTTGTTGGTTTTACTAATGGAAGGGACAATTTAGTTAATTAAGGCTGATTTTCACTTAAGTACTCCAGGTGCCACTTGAGTCTGCTGTTACTTCTCCCAGTGTGAGGTATCAGGTGATGGTTGGTTGTTGCAGTCTACACGACTTACTAGCTCTCAATGCTGGAAAACAGGATTACATGTATGTGACCTGTCTCACTGGAAGGAGGAGGCCTGGCAGAATCGAGTGCGACATGAATACAGCACTAATTAAAACAATTTTCATTTCAAGGCAATTAAGTCTGGGGCTTTTATTTTTAAGTGCAATATTGTCGTGGTTTAACCCTGGCCAGCAACTAAACACCACGCAGCCGCTCGCTCACCCACCCTCCGGTAGAATGGGGGAGAGAATCGGGAGGGCACAAGTAGGAAAACTCACGGGTTGAGATAAAAACAGTTTAATAATTGAAATAAAACAAAGTAGAACAGTAATAATAACAGTGGTAATACAACAACAATAGGATATACAAAGCAGGCGATGCACAATGCAACTGCTCACCACCCGCCGACCAACGCCCAGGCTGCCACGAGACACGAGAGCCCCCCTCTCCAGTTTTATACTGAGCATGACATCACATGGTATGGAATACCCCATTGGCCAGCTGGGTCAACCGCCCCGGCTATGCTCCCCCCGCCAGCTTCCCATGCACCTGGCAGGGCATGGGAGGCCGAAAAGTGCCCRGTGCAAGCACCACCCAAAACATCAACGGGCCATCAACGCTCCTATTATACCAAACCCCAAACACAGCACACGCCCCCAGCTACTGGGAAGAAAGTTAACTCTGTCCCAGCCGGAACCAGGACAAATACAAAAAGAAAAGTCTGAAGTGCAGAGTCAGCTGCCATTTCTATAAGTCACCTTTTGCTTAAGGAAGAAAAAAAGATTGCTAGAGTAAGAGCTTTAGTTTGAGACCTAAAATACAGTCATTCTGCAAAAAGGCAGGAACCGATGGACCCTCCACTGTATTGGCAATTCCCATGAGACAACAAAACCTCTGATTCTTGGGAGGAAAGCTGAGCACAGGTGGAATGCGTCTGAAGGGACAGGATGGGTTAAGCATGGTTATCAGGATGAAGGGAGAGGAATTACATTTGCCTTCTTTCCCAGGCAACATCTGTAATGCGTTAGATTGCTTCACTCTCCTTATATTTTGCATCTCAAACACCTGAATAAAACTGGATTCAAAGAAAGGGTGTCAACTTTCCTTTATCTTCAGCAATGAGATTCCACTCAAATACCATTGCTCCTGAATAAATTACATAGAAAAGAGTTAAATGGCAAATAAAATGGATCCTCGCTGTAATCTGTGTCTCATAACACACACTAATAACTTTTGGACTGTTACATTTTAGTCTGATACAGGAAAGCAATCCTGTAACAACCTTAATCCTGCTTCATATAGGTGTACTTAGAAAAAGGTATATGAATTCCTGTGGATATCCATGCCACCCTCTCTCTGATGTACTCTAATATAAATATTATGCCTATTATGAATTGTGTCATTATTTCGAAAGCATTTACAGGTTCTTTGGCATGCTTTAGAGGAATTCCACACTTCGTTCCCAGCACTTGTTTCTTTAGGTATCAGCTGGCTTTAGGTACCTGAAGTGATTATCTGACTAGTCTCCTAAAGTAAATGAATAAAAACTGGGCTTTGCTCTGCAGGGTTCTCTTGAGAAGTCTGTCTATCAATTCCTTAGGCCAGTGGCCCTAAGGAAATTAGCTTCTTCATTTAGCCAAGTAAGGTCTGTAATGTTGAATAGCATGAATATTTCATCTCTCCTCCTTTTTTCCAAAAAAAGATAAGAAAAAATTAACTTAGATTTTCTCCCATCTTCCCTTTCTCTACCCAGTCTCTAATAGAACCACTAGCATATAAGAAATAATTCAAGAAACATAGTGATAAGCGCATACACCCATAGTACGAGCACTTTCCTAAGGCAGCAGATTAGTAGGGTAGTCAAACAGCCACAGTTTCTTGCTTCCCTGTTCTAAAAAAGCCAGGTTGGTTCAGACTGTTGCAACAAAATGAAGAGGCAAGGCTGAAAGGGTGGTAGTTATTACTGGAGATGTGTTCAAGCAGTAGCAACCACCTGCCGTTCCCCTCCATCTCTTCTGGAGCAGCAGCAAATAGAGCTCTCCAGGTCACTTGCCAGCTCTCTCCAACTCAGCCCTCCCCAGCAGAAAGGGCCCTGGTGCTTCTCCCTTCAAAGCAGCATAATCCAATTCCAATCACAACAGGGAGAAGCCTCACGTCTTCTCCATCCATGTTCAAGAAAACACCATGAGTATTATCATTTTGCCCACAAACTTAAAAAAAAAAAAAAATTAAAAATAGCAAATATAATAGCACAACATTTTACAGGTGGTCATATTGAAACAGCTGGAGTCAAAACTGCCTTGTTTAAGACCAACCCACAGGCCACCAACAGCAAGAAGAAAACAAAACTGTTTCAGCCCAGTCACTGGAGCAAGAATTTCATTCGCGCTTTGAAAAAGCCAGCGCCATCCCTGGAAGATGATGGCCCTCTCCTGCTCAAGGGAGCTGCTTACCCTTGTGCTGCTGCAGCTGTTTATACATGCCCATGAATAACTGGATCAAGAACTGAAAGAAGTCCAACTGACCCACCAAAAATAGGTAACCAGTGAATTTAACCCAGACCAGCTCACATTCCAGACCAATGGAGTRGATAGTGTGGGATATGGGAACAACCAGCAATAGTGCAGGAGGAGAGGGAGGGACTGGCATTTTGTTCTGCTTATTTGGAGCAGGAATGTAATGCTTTCCCTAACTTCTTCCAGGTAGACTAGAGGCAGCAGAAGCTATCTTTTCAATGACAGACATACATAATACCATACTGTTGCAAAGTGATGCCAAAGGAAAGCTTGAAGCCTGTTACAGCGGGAATATTGCTTTGTAAAAGTAAAACTGTCTTTACAAATTTTGATTTGCTGGATCTTTTCTGCTGGCAGTAATGGTGGTGTAAAGAAGATGTGAATCATCAAGGAGAAGAAATTAAAAATTGAAATATTCTTTTCTTTGACTGAAAGCTCTCTGAATTTCATTTGACTGGAAAAATAAGACAAAAAAGAAATCATTTCCAAAAATGTAGCATGCAATGTTCTTCCTTAGCAGCAAGAACATAGATTTAAAATTCTTTCTAGTGAGTAGAACAAGTAAAAAAGCCCTCAAATGCAATGTGGTTCTTGTTGAGAACACAAAAGTTGGGGGAAGAGTAGAAATGCCAAAAAAACCCCACTCCATTTAGAGAAACCAAAGTCCTACGTATTCTATATGAAGTATATATAGTAAGACATCTACTGGCATTTCATGATATACAGTAATGTGTTTGTCATTCTCACAGGATAACCCAGTAATCACAATGTTTTAATCTTAAGACTTTTTTTTAAAACTTATGAATAAACACAAAAGAACATTACTGAAAAATGAGAGCTTCAGCTAAAGTAGCACTGCATTACCCTGATTATTTTTAATGAACTTTTCCAAAGATTTCATTTACATAAAAAAAAGCTCTTGTGTTTCAAGGGAATGATCATGGTGCCTTTGAAATGAAAAACGGCCAGTAAATGTCAATACAACCAAGACAGATCTTTTGGTACTGTAGGAAAAACAAAGCTTATTTTTTCAATATTAACATAATTTTCAGGATGACTGTGTTTTTGTTTGCTAGAACATTACAACATGATGGGCAAATAACTATGAAAGACACTCCTACGTTTTTTATTATTTAAGAGTTCTGGACTCAATTTGTGTGTTTCACACACATGTCAAGAGGTAACTCCTATTCGTGTCAGTAGGATAAACAAAAGCACAATCAAGCTCATCAGGTCTTAACCTAGTTTGAAATAAAACTTCACAAATTCCTGCTGGTAAGAACCATCCCGGTTTACAATATTTAAAGACAGAACTGTGCCCACTGGGTCATGATGCACACACATTGTGCCTGTATGCAGCAGCAGCTGTTCCAAGGGACATGTGCAGTCAGAAGGAACAGTATTTCTAGCACCATCACCTGATAAGGAGCAGTTCCTGTAACTCCACAGCAATCTGTTTATGTTTTAACTACAACCTCAGGTCTGGAGTGATGTCATTAGCTGAGAGTCTCCTCCAAGCTTCTTGGTCTTTTGACTGCAGAGTTAAACTTAGAAGTATTATACCTCTTAAGTGCAGAAATCAGTCTGCAAATACAAAGAATCCAGTATGTTTTATTTCTAATAACTCAATGTTATTTAAGCTTGCCTTACAATCTCAGAGCATTGGTGTTTGCCATGCTCTCCCTCTGTTTTGCAGGCAAAAAACTGCGGCTGAGAACGCACACTGAATCAATGTATTCCTGAACATCTGGGCAATGCACTGATATATAGATAAGAAAGTTAAAAAATTAACTTTATTTATAGAATTCAAACTGTAAATTGAATTACTCCAGTAAATGCAAAATAACATGACATGGCAGCGAAGGAAAAACCAGCAACCTAGCTGTAAATAAGTTTCCCAGGAACTTACTTTCACCCTAATTCATACATATGTTTAATTCAAAGGCCAACATCATCATTGTCATGCCCCTCCATAGGCTTGGGGAGAAATAACATTTTCAGGCACCCTGCCAGAGCCCATGCACCGATTACAGTGCTGAAGCTGTGCTTAAGTATGGATCACTCCCCCCGGATCCACTATGACTTGGTGCATGGCTGTTCACTACACCATGCTCAAAGGACAGAGCAGCCATAACACTCCTCTGATTCCCTGACAGTTACAAGTGCAGGATGGGGAAAGAACCCATAAATCAAGGACAGAACATGTGTTGCCGTATTCACACTGACCACATACCAAGAAATTACAGATTCTTGAGAGTAACCATTAATTCTTCTTCAGGTATCTTCAGCATGGGTAGCATTGTACATTTCAGTATCCTTATAGTATAACAGGAATAAGAAGCTTCAGTCTCTCAAGTTAACACTGTTTTCTTGAACCAAATATTATCACCTTTTTCTTTTCTTTGTACCTGGTCTTGTCTGAAGCAAGCAGATGATGACAACTGCCATGAGTGAAATATTTTAGGATAGGGGGGAGAAAAAAAAAAAACAAAACCAAAACCAAAACAAAAACCCCAACCTATTTTTTTGCCACAACCTTTGCAAGGGCATGCTTCTAACAACAGCCATCTACAGGTAACCACAGCCAAACAACAGTCTGAATACTCTGGTTGTAACAAAGCAATATATTCAGACACACATCTGGAAGAAGCATGTCAATGCTCCAGCTACAAGTTAGCTCACATGAAGTTCCAAAACTGCTTGAGGACAAGGCTGCTTAAGATCACAGCATCACTGCGTTCAAATGAAATATAATATAAAGAGTAGAGGCCATGACTTCTTGAAATTCATTCAACACAAAAAGGCATTAGAAAGGGTTTTCTCAGTACGAAGTGGGAAACGCTCTGAAAGAGGACTCCATCAACACCTGCAGCGCTTTCTCAAAGTTTCAGGCAGGGGTAGTTTTCTTTATCCATCAGACAGCATTTTAAGGGCCTTGAATAACTCTGGACCAAACACAATGGCACGGGAGGACTGAATCTGGAATGCCCCTGAGAAAGAGCTTAGGAGGGCTTATCTATTTTACATGCAATTAATAATGGCCGATTTGGCACCAACGGTGCAGGCTTATAAGATCTTTTCCAACAACGTTGTTGAGCTCCAAGCCTTGCACAGACTGTCGCTGAGCCGCCACTGTCCATGGTACTCGGCCAACCACCCCTGGGCCGACACAGGCCACCACATGCACTGACTTTGGCTCTAAGTGGCACATCCAACCACACAGCTGTTACATCAGGTTTGGAAGGACATGCACTATAGTTCTGTTGGCCAAAAGCTGGCTTTGCTGGCATGGATTAGTGAATAGGATTCTGTCTTGCTTTCCTGATTTTGGAAAACTCAAGTTTTTCTACTCAGGTCTTTGTTCAACTGAGGCAACGAGGCCAAAACCCCTTGAAATGACAATTCTGCCATTCATGAATGCTAGCCATGCAATCAACTAAGTCCAGCCTTTGAAAATACAGGGCTCTTAGGTGTCATTCAGTTCCGGTGGAATCAAGTACAGAATATGAGTCTTTTCCCGACTGAGTCCTGTGGGACTCCTGTCCTCACCAGCCTGGCAGTCCCAAGCATGCCAGGACAGTTATATGTAGGTAGTCATAGAAGATCCAGTTCTCTGAGTTACAGGTTGTTCAAATGTCCTTCCTAACTTGTTCTTTTAGAATCACCATGGCTAAAAGGTATGTATTACACAGGGGTTGTTTTTTGTATAGTACATGTCTATGGGTATAAAACATTACAAAGCTAGCTCCTAATCTTAGGTTCTTTCATTTATTCCATTTCATACTTGTCTATAGAGGAAAGGTATATTCACAGTACATTACTTCGGACACCAAATATAGGATCCCAGCCTTCCTGCGATGCCCCTACAATCAGAGAGAAAGTCTTGCTCTTTTACTAAATGATTCAGGGAACCATTACACCCACTAAACAAATAATGGTGCCTTGGCTGTTTATAACAGGCATTGACTATGCCTATGAACTACAGCAATAAGCATGTCACATCACCAGGATTCCCAAAGCCTGAAAATGTGAAGTCTAGATGTTTACCCTCTACAACTCTTGAGCTCAGGAGCAGGTTGTCAGGGGCTTTTCTGTCTTCTTCCTCATCTCATCCCCCTCCATACAAACACCAAACGCAATGAAAGGCACTGAAAAACAAATATGTTTCATAAAGCTGACTATAAACCATCTTATTCAACCTCTTCAAAGAGAAAGAGACTAGCCTCACTGTTTTCCAACCACTCATTCAATAAACCAAATTGAGGGAAATGACCATGGATCTTCAGACTGAGACTCTCTATCACCAATGACTTTCTTGTCATAACTGAGATAGTATACAGGTCTGAAGCAGTTTCTGCTGAGTTCCCTCTACAGTTCTTGAGGAACTGGTTCAGATTAAAATGAACTAAATTAAAACAAATACTCAAGCCCCTTCTATGTTAAACTGTAAGTGCAGACACACACTCATGACCTCATACGGAAAACAGAGAGAAACAAAAGATAACAGCAGATATGAAGCAGACTGCTAATCAGGGAGCAAAACCAGTTCAATCACAAAGGCATGTTGTGTTCTCTCTTGCTCAAGGAGTCTAGCTAACTACCTGAGACAAGGTAACTGGAATTAGGCGAGACAAATCCTGCCCTGTAATCCAGCTGAAAGGAATTATTTCAAATGATACTTACTACATATTTAACTGTCCTTATATACTCCGAAGGACTGATATAAAGGCAAGACTCCAACAGACATTTCTGATAAACATTTACTTCTCAATCAGGTCTTACTTTGCTAATTCATGATGAAGATGCTACACAAGAACTCAACATTAGAACACTTCTTTAAATTCAAAAGATTTTTAGGTCAGTTATTTGTATGTAAAAACCAAACAATTACACTCTGAGTTTAACTGGTTTAGTAGTCACCCCATCAACTCACATTACTACAGCTAAAGACCAGAATAAAGCAACACAAGTAATTTTATACTTCTAGCCAATAAAGCACTAGTTTCCTATGTATTTTCAGTATTTAAAGTGAGCCTTCAGCCTCATGAAACGAAAATTGAAGGCTCATTACATATGGGACAGGTATTGTGGCTTGTTACTAAAAATGCCTGATAGTTCCCATGACACTCCTGGGTTTGGATGTCCATAATTTCCTCAAGTTTTGAGTTTGGACTGAAACTTTCCCTCTGTGGTGTTTGAAACACAACACTTTCTTTTTTCATGGAAAATTTGTAACACTTACTATATTCAGGGTGGGTTTGTGGAAGGCAGGAGGATGAAGCGAACATCTCACTCGAATTAAAAATACTGTTGACAATATTTTTGGAAATTGGAATATTTTTGGATTTTGAGCTCTTTGGAAAACTCAGGAAAATTGTGTCATGTCAGTGAAAAAGCTCATACAGACCTTATTAAAATTTGTCCAAACTTTGTGTAGTTATAAGGTTTTGAAATAACTATTGTTTGACACTTACAATAGTCTCTACTGAACATATGCAATCAGCTAAAACCTCTGAATACTCCATCCTTGGAGCTCAAAAGATCCCCATAATGCTCCCAGCTGCTGCCCACCAAGGAAGGACATGGTACTCAAAGTAAGAGCAGGCAGCTTGTGAGGGTTTTTTGGTTTCATTTTAAAGGAACTGTCTTGTTACTCAGATGGTGGGGAGGAGAATTCTGACCTGAACACCGAAGGAAACAAAATTTAAACCCAGAGATTTTCAAAGAAATGAAAGAGTTAAGGGAGGAACTCTGACAGAAAGCCTGATGAGCGTCTGAAGAGAGATGAAGTGACTGGGATAAATGAGGGAAATAATGGGAAAGACTAAAAGCTATTTGGCTGGAGGGAACATAGGGATTAGGACTGATGTGAGCAATGTTGAGGAAAGAAATGGACAAGAGATAAGAGACCGAAGCTGTGACTACATACTTGATAGCGGTACTGCAACACTCTTCCTTATTTGTTTGTCTCGGGCAAAACTCAGGGTTTCGCTGGCACAGGGGTTTGTGTCCCACCTCAGAGAACCGGAGTAGGTAATTCAACAGTACTAAAAAAAAAAAAATCCAAAACAACAGCAAAATATCCACCTTTTCATCCTCCTTTTTCAGACAAGCACATTCCTCTCTCAAGTTCATTACACCATCACAAAAACACAGCTGTGGTGCCAGAACCCACAATGCAGAGGTGGGAAGAGGTGACGGTAAGAAAAGATGTTTAAGCCAGGTTAAACTGGTAAAGAAATTCATGTAAATGAATTTATGAATATTGATGAGTGGATTGATGATGTAAATGACCTGATAAACTGATGAAGGTTAAAGGAAGCTGATGTGGGAAGGGGAAAATGTATAGACAGATCAGAGAAAGAAAGCTAGGACAGGCTGGGCAAGAGCCTAAATGGGCAAAGAAGCCCTAAGAGTAAAGATTAAAAAGAGATAAACAGAAAGTACCATATCAAGTTTGAAAAACCAGCCCAAGGACAAGCCCAAAACCAGCACTTAAGCGTAGTGAATCTTTCTGAATTCAGAATATGTCTGTTCTCAAGTGCCTCATTTCGTTATCTGCAACACAAAGATAATGCTGCCCTTTCAGCTCTTGGATAACGTTTAGTGACAAACMGCAGAAAAATCCATGAGGAAAACAAACATTTTATAACAGAGTTTGCATAGCACGAAATAAATCCCAAAGCCTTGGGAAGCACTGAAGATAAGACGAGCTATTTAAAAGGTGTTCATTAAGTGCACAGGTGTGACGGTGCTCACTAACTGAAGCAGAGCAGCTGTGGAAAAAGCCGTACCACTGTGCGATCAAAGACTGGATCAGCTTCCACACAAAGGGGGCATGCATGCCTGCAAAGTAAGATCATACAGGTGTTTCCTAATTTTGAAGAATCTTATTAATCAAATTTAACTTAATGTATTTGTCCATAACAATCTTAGGGAACATAAGAAACCTTTATCAAAACACATATAAAAGAATATTCTTAGCAACCAATATATCTAGTTAACAAATACTAACAATACTACAATCAATGTTTCCATCATAGATATTAACATAAATACTAAAAATAAGCTTATGGTGGCCGACTACTGACTTTTGGGAAGTTGGAAACCATGTCTCAAAGTGGCTGCCTTAAAAGCAAAACTTTGGCCCACCGTAGTGCCCGGGTGAGAAAACAGCATCTGCTCACCGAGACCACTCTCTGCACGCAGGGACAGGCTACCAAGATTCAGAGCACCCAGGGTGAAAGTCTGCAGGCAGGGACCCTTGTTACTCCAGATACCTGAAGCTCGTCAGGAGTAAGTGCTGTGCAACCCCACTGTACCCAAAGCCAATTTGGSGTGTAACTTTAAAAATGACAGAGCTCTTTTTGAAGCAGGGATTTGGAGTACAAAATTAGGAAGTCAGGGCGTGGGGGGAGGCAGGGACAGACACAGGAGAGACAGCGATGGAGGAAGTTGAGATCCTTGTCTAGGCAGGTGATAATGTATAGTAGGAGGGAAGTTAAGTAGGAGGAAACAGGATATTGCCCAGTATTGGCGGAAGTCTTTAAGACCCCACCTGTCATTTAAATAATCCCACTTAAAACACACTATAGATATACTAAATCCTGAGTAGCACTTCAGTGATTAAAGGAGGTTGCAGCGAGGTGGGTGTCGGTCTCTTCTCCCAAGTAACTAGCGATAGGACGAGAGGAAACAGCCTCAAGTTGCGCCAGGGATGGTTTAGGTTGGACATTAGGAAAAAATTCTTTACTGAAAGAGTGGTTAAACATTGGAACAGGCTGCCCAGGGAAGTGGTGGAGTCACCATCCCTGGCAGTATTTAAAAGACGTGTAGATGAGGCACTTAGGGACATGGTTTAGTGGGCATGGTGGTGTTGGGTTGACAGTTGGACTCAATGACCTTAGAGGTCTTTTCCAACCTTAATGATTCTATTCTAAGTCCACAGCCCTATGGTCCTCCCTGCTCCCATACTGCCTCAATACCCCTTCCCTTTTTTCTTTAATCACTTTCATCATTCCCCAGGAGTGTGGGGGGAAAAAAAAAGAAAGTACTTTTAAGGTTGGAAGAGGGAAGAATATTTGTTTTCTTGCTGTCAACAAATTAAAAGAGGCAAAGGAAAAAATGACTTATTTTGCATGGCACCTACATCAGTAAATGCTCTTCACTAAAATCTCTGAGAAGAAACTTCAAATTGCTAAATTATTGAAAACCCCATCCTAAACTACAGAGATAGTATATTTTTAGCAGCTAGTGCAAGCCAGTGCTCCCGTATGGCTAGGGGGCAGGGGGTGGGCACAGTCTCCTCTCCTGGCTTGACAGCACYGGCTTTAGCATCAGGAATTTAAATGGAAAAAACTGGAAATGCCTCACACACTGACAACAGGAAAAATTCCTTCTTGCCTGGAAATACGGTGAGAAAGAAATCATGTTACAATTAATAAATTCATTCTTCAATCCCCACTTTTTGTAAAACTCAGAGGAACAGGATAAACCTGTGCTTCCTCTGGCTTTAGCAGGCAGGGACCCCAAACCACAACTCTTCTCCCTCTGGCTTCACATAGGGAAGACACAATAACCTGTCTGCCTTTCCACGGCACCTCGGCTTTGCTGCCTCTCCAGGTCTGCTCAACCCCTGCCTGCGCATCCACTGACAACCTTCAYGTACACATGGGGAGCGGGAGGACGCCAGCCCACATTCTCCTCTCTTCACGCCAATGCCACCATCAGTGGCTCCAGTCCTGTGTACAGGAGGTGGCAGAGCGGGGAGAGAAGGAGGGCAGTAAGTAGCATTGACAGATGGTAAACTGGTCCTTACACTTCATTACAAAGCAGCAAAAAGAGTTTCCATCTTTTCTCATTCAACCCGTGTAAATACACAGCTATTAGCTACTTCTGCCTTCCCAAGGGGCACATGCTACTCCTTCTGTGCTCCTCAGGGCTATGCAGAAGAACAGGAAAGCAGAAACCCTCCACAGCAGCAAACAGAAATGTTAATATTCCTATATGCTTGCTAAGATTATCCCTCACTGTCATCAGACTATGAATATTGTACACTTTTTCTTAGACACATATGTATGAACACAGCATTTATGATAGGTTAATAATTAATACTGTGCTAATACATGCAAGTCCTATCACTTAGCTTTTAAATTATTGAATTGTCTATGGTTTTTTAATATTTTCATGCAGTAGCAATCAGAGGCTTAAAGCAGGTCACCACCTCATGGTAAGGAAAATAAGTATTTTAAGAGTTTACAGTCCACTGTTCCCATTTTCTGATTGCACCTATGAGAACATGATCGATAGAAATGCATACGCATGCACCTTTGCAAAAAATCCAGACAGACAGGGCTACGATGTAACTTAAAATAAATCAAACATATCTGGATATGGAAATTAACTCTGAAGACATTTGAAGAATCTCATTTTTGACATGTCCTTATGTCACACAATAATCACCGTTATGGAATAACAGTCAGCACTTTCTAATTATCCTACACGTTTGACCCTACCTCCCCTCCTTCTCCTTTAAAGTCCTTAATTTTCCCTGCTTCTGTATCAGGATAGAGCACTCTGTGTGGCAGCCTAGCAATCACCATCACAAATAGCTGTGGAAGTATCTAATCTTGCAATGGGAATAATCAAACACTACTTCCCAACCGTATTTGACTGTGTTTTATGTGCATATATTCAATACAAGTAATTCATAGTGAAATTGCCAGCAGCTGCATACTTTGTGCAARCATTCTTGTCTGTGCCGGCTTATGAATGTCTTTATTTTATGCACATTTTCTCCTTCTCTAATGAATCAGGTTTTGGATACTTTCAGGCTAAGAGATTACTGCAAAAAGACAGAAATACTCTGTAATATGCTCCTACCAGTTGGAATCGGTACATTGTTTTCAAGGCTCGTTCATGAAGTTTGAGTAGTTAAATCATATAACATCCACAATGGCTTTAAAGGCCCCTGGGACTACTTCCCAAGTACTTATTCTTTGCTTAGTAGTTAAGGATGTGCATTTTTCATGGTTCAGTTCCTCGTTTTACATGGGGTCTGCATAGCCTGAGGTGTCACATTTCATGGGAATTTCACAAAGCATAAAAAAAATTACACAAAACCTGAAGATTCATTTTCATGGAGACAGAAAGCAACCCAAAGCCTCCCAGCCTCTGTCAGCTTTAAAAACAAGGGAAATCCATAATTTTATGGTGGTGTTATTGCTGAATTCCATGTAGACCATGAGAACCCTGTATCCTCCTCACGAGCAACATGAAAGGCCATTTCATATAACGCACAGAGCAAGGAACAGCTCCGTTTATTTGTAGATGTGTAAATTACTATAGGGTGGTTAAACTTTTGAACTCAAATTTGCTTCAGTGCCAATTCCCATCCCGGACTGGGAGGACTTGTACTGTACGCCGTGTGTTAGGACCATCTGGCTCTGCTTCCAGATGGATCACGGATCAGAATCACATCCAGAGAGAAGGGAGGGAGGAGGAGGAAGAGGGAGGAAGGAGAGGGCAGGGCTTCCTCCACAAACTAAGGGAACACTTAAGGTTGTGTTCGGTAGGAAACTCAGTGTAATGCATGCATAGATCAAGTCTAATAAATATCATTTTAAAATATGCAGATGAGAAATGAAGAAAGGAAATGCTAAAAGCAGAGAGAGGAAAAGAGAGAGTAAAGCAAAGAGGATGTTCTCCCTCTTTTTAAACTGCATGGTTTCCAAGGTCAAGCTCTCCCAACTACCCTTGTACAAGTAAACAAATGCATTTAGTCTTAAAGAGATATTTGCAGAAGTGAAAGAGGATTCAGCTACCGAGCCAAGGAGGTTTAGTGTTTATATTACTAATCATGGAGATAGTACAATGTGCCCTCTTTTCTGGTACAATGAAAAGCATTGTAATCTCATTATTTCTAATCTAGAAAGTTCATGAACCAGGATGCCAAATCCCTTCATATTTTTTTATTCCATGGCTTTTCAACACACAAAAAGAGGCACATCTTGAGGTTTCTGCACACATGTAGCAGGAAAAGGTACTGAGCCATCAGGTATAGGCCTGATTTTTCTGGGACTGTTACTTTTGATATGAACTACAACAAATGGCACCTACAAAGTTCACTGATGGAAAGCTGGCAGGGTAGCCGATTTCACAAAGGGAGATGGCATGGCTGCATCACAGTGATGCCATACCTAAGCTCAGCAGTGCTGCTCATTAACAGGTCTTATTAGCACAGGTACACTAATTTGCTACTAATTTGCTAACACAGCTGTGGTTTGTTTGGTTTGGTGGGTTTTGTTTTGGGGTTTTTTGGTGGTGGTGGTGGTGGGGAACCTAGGTTGTATCTCCATGTGGGTCTGCCCCATATTATGTGGGCATAACAGCTTCCAGGTGGAGTTGCCATCTGTTGGAATGGTTTCATGGGACGGCAGTCTGATGTCCAGCATAAAATGTATGATATGAATGTTCAAATCCCCATAGGACAAGTGTCCAACTCTGATGTGCTTTCTGATGGACTCAGCAGAAAGATCAAAGAACTAAATTTACAGGGAGACTGAGCCAGCAAGTCCCCCTCAGAAGCAACACTCCTAAGTAATCAAGCTTTAGGCACTTGATTTCTCTTTAAAGCACAGGCTCTTACTACAGCTACTTTGAGATCAGCTGAGAAGTTTACATAATTTTAAAGGACTGCACATAAGAAGTCAACTTGAATATGTAGAGATATATGCAAGAACTTCACAGTCACATACGGATACCTGCACACTGAAGGTTAAGAGAAGAAAGTCAGGAAAGTTTTCATACTTGGCTTCAGGAAAAGAAAGGAWTGCAAAGGTAAGCCTAATCGTGCGCTGTCTGTTCCTATTTCCTTGGGGCTGGGATACTTTTCTACAGCTGGAAAACTTTAAACAGTTCTCCAGTTCACACTGAAACAGGAATAATGCAAAGGTATGCACGATACACAGTATTAGCTCCATTTTCACTACTAAACTTACATTACTACCATCTGTTTTACTGCTGCGGTACCAACCCAGCAAGACACGTCTATTTTGGATAGACATAGCCTCTGACAGACCTTATTTCTAGTCTTTTGATATTTACACAAACCCTGCTGATGATACAATGCTTCACATACATTTACTGCAGAAGAACGTGCTTCCCCATGCTAAACACTTTGTAATACCTAACCTTTAACGTAAAAGGCCAAAGCCACGTAATCTATCAGGGTGAGGGAGGAAAACCCAAGAGCACTAGAAGCATTCGTGTCCTTGTAATAATGAGGGGTCTTTTTGATAAAAACAGCCAGCCGATTCCTGGAAATGGATCATCCCCCTATTAGAGAGAGCACGCTTAAAAACCCCAAGCATTCCCAGTAGCAGTTGGCTCAATGCAGAAATGCCACCAGCTTGCTGATAATTTCATGTCTGGCTTTCAGAATGAGAGGGTTATCAGCAGCAGCTTCCACCGCATGCTTGCAAAACCTCACCCTCACCTTCGACTTCCTCTAGGCTCCTTGACATCTTCAGGCTCACAGTGTCCCGGTGACAGACAGTAACCAGATGGTCTTTTACCATCCAGCACTGAGTCGTTTCAGGAATTTAATCCGATTTCCCAGAATACGCCGCACAGCCCTTTGTTCTAAAGTTGGCGTGCAGGTGGGATCACGTGCCTCTGGCTTTATAAATAGGCCTAACTGTCGGTGGCTTTGGTACGCGTCTGTGATTGAGCCGTTTGCCTGTTGCTTTAGAAAACCTGACCCCGTGCCTGGGCATTCATCAGCAATTCTGACCAACTCCGGTGGCTCCTGTGCACGTTTGACCACCCTGTCAAACAGCTTGGCACCTCCTAATTCCAACAGCAAAATCGCTTTCTGCTTTACAATCAGTAGCTCTTACAGCAATTTCTTTTCACTTTTTGTTGTTGTCAGCTATGCACAACATAGCTGTATGTTGTACATACAACGTACAAGTATGCCGTATGTCGGATCCCTCACCCAGGACCATCTTTTCTGCGCTTGCTCCAACGTCTGTAGAGACCAACAGGACTTTATCACTTTATCAGAAGTGCAGTGGGCCCGTGATAGGAAAAACCATAACTGGTTCTACTGCAACCTAGTGTTTCTGTCCAGATTATTGAATGAAGTATAGATTATCAAAGTTTTGGATATACCCTATGTTTAATTTTAGATTATAATAACGGTTTTGTTTTCTGGGTGAGGGGGTAACTTAAAGCAGAAATATTGCCTCAAACAGTAACTCTTAGCCTCCTTCCAAGCACTTGTTTTCCTGTATGTCGTCTTCTTTAAAAAAAAATAACAAAAAACCCAACAATCACCACAAAGCAAAAAAACTAAGAACACCAAACAAAATGAAAACCATCTCTCATCTAAACTTTAAACCCAGATTCTTACTCCCCATGTAAGCATACAGCTCTCGCTAAATCAGAGACCTGTATCCAAAGGCAGAATTTGATTCGAACCTGGTCTAGTATAAGCACAGACTGATGGTCTCATTTTTTCCTCAGCCTTAGTTCTTTGACATTTCGTGCTGCAGCAAGGTCAAGGCATCTTCCTGCTTGGACTGGACACCTAGCTTGTGCTTTCAGACCACAAGAACAAACTCTAGCTTTCATCTAATTATGGACACCACTAAATACTGATTTGAATCCACAAGCAGGCAATTAGGGATCCAAGTACACAAATATGCTCTGCAAAAAAGGTTGGATGACCTTTTGACAACCTCCTCATTGGATGTGAGGGACAGACGGGACAGGATCCCACCAGGTAGAACTTCTTACATCATGGTGTCAGCAGACTGACCCCTGAACTCCCAAACCTCACTTATTCAGCATATTTTTAAAACAATTAAGCCTTGGTCTACACAAGCTGCTTTTCTTTCTCACCATCCCAATAGCACTAGCTAAATTAACAGAAGACATGAAGACTGCCATAATTCTACCAATTATTTAATTAGCTTGTGCTYAGCCATGGCATTTCATGTGTTGCTTTCTCATTCTGTGCAAGGAACAGAAGATTTCAAAATTATATCCAAAGCATCTTCAAAATTATGATAAGACTTATACTAATCCTCATCAATTGTGGACATTTTCATCTATCTTTCACCCATTTCCATTTATTTTTGAATATTTAGGCAACACCCACCATACTGCAACCTTGTAACTGGGACAGAAACTTTTAACTTCAGTGCTATGAGTGAAGTTCATCATTCTTACGGATAATTGTCACCAAAGGGAAAAAAAGGGGGGGGGGGGGGGGAGGAAGCAAGCCTGTTTCTGTGGGGAAAAAAATCCCTCAAAACACAGAGTTTCTTTACATCTCCGTAATAATCACAAGCAATGTTGAAGAGTAAATTTAGGGTGAAGAACTAATAAGTATGGAGGAAAAAAAAGCTGTTTTCTAAACTAGTCTTTCAACAGAGTAACTCTCGAGAGAAGCCCTGGCTACTGTTGGTTTAGGGCCTATACACTATACCATGACAAAAGGGAACACTTTGGGAAAGGTACTGTCAAACAACTCTAGAGTTCAGGAGACCTGAGCAAAAATAAACAGTCACTCCTTAGCACTTGACAATAAACTGTCTGGATTTCTCAGTATTGTATGTAAAAGCCACACTTATCTTCACTTACCCATTAAAGTAACTAAAACTTTTGTGACTCATATTTAGTCATTTTTTTGGCAGCTCAGTCTGGCTTGAACCAAGTTAAAACCACTAAGCAGATATTCACAACCAGGAAACATTAGAATGAAACAACACAGACCTTTAGAAAAACGAAAGCAATGTCCTCAAGAAATAACTTGTACCTGGGAACTCACTGAACCACCTACAACCCTTACGTATACATATACTTCCAACCTATTTTCCCTCCTAGGTCCAAAGCTATTTCTTGAAGAGTGCAGGCAAACAAGTTCACAGGAAACACTCGGAAAACGCTCAGTCAAGACAGGCAGCCCCGCATGGGTGAGCCTGGAGGTGGAGAAGGCAATGCTGTGCCTAAAGCTGCCATTTACTGTCACAAGCTCTGCAAGCTGGGTTAGCATCACAAGAGGAAATCAGTGAATTATGCCAAAGGTGCTGAAGAAATGCAGCCAGAATATGGAACTAAGGAGAAATCACATCCCTTTATGATTCAGGTTAAATGCAGTTAAAATAAGGAGGATATATTTCACTCCAAAAGGATCTGCAGGACAAGGACACCACAGCAGTAAGGCACAAAAATTCCAGACAAAGACGACATTTTTTTTTTTTTTTTTTTAATCTCCGTAACTTAACATTGAGTTTAAAGCTTATGGGACCACCTCAGTGCTAACTATGATGCATCTTCAGTGAAATTTATTAACCTATTCACCAGTACTCCGAGTTTAGTAAAATGCAGCACTGCAATAATACACACGCCTGTCACAAAAAAATCCAACCAATCGCTATGGTAGTCCAAAAATAATATACCAGAAAAACACTCTTACATGACGTATTTAATGTTTCTTTTCAGCACCCTCCTCAATGTATTTGGATAAGATTGTCTGGCTACACTGTACTTCCAAACCTATCTTTATCTCATTGCACATGCAGACCTATTCAGAAAGTGCATGCTGGCTCCTGGAACTGCAAACCAGCTGACATAATCTTGGGAGTTGTAACAAGCTTTGAACTTCCTGAAAGACAATCAAGACAAATTTAATTTCTGAAATAAAACCCACATCACATAGAAAAATCATATTATTGTAATAAATGCTAGGATACACTACCCAGAGAGAAACTTCAGCTTCTCACACCAGCAAAATAGGGGGAAACAAAGATCTGATTTCAGAAGACACCAATCCCTAAAAGCATCTTCTTAAAATAAAGTTTTTAGCTCTATGGCTTACTTCCATATGGTTAGTTTGTGGTGGTGGTGGTGGCGGCTTGTTTGTTTTATATTTATTTTGAACAAGCTGTGACCACTTGTTAGTAACAATGCAACAAGATGAGTGTGCAGTTTCTTTATTAACATGCCATGGACATTGGCACTAAAGCTCTGTTTTATCATTCATTGAATTCAGTGGAACATCTCTAACTTCAGACCATGGACACCAACCTCTTAAACACAGCACAACTAGAGAAGCCACACCAAGAAAGAGATCACTGTGATCTCCCCGAATTCTGGATGCTTTAGGGTATATCCTAGTAACAAGAAAAAAGCAATCAATGTGGAAGGAAGTTTTAATTCTTCTCAATCCGTACCTGGATGATGTCAAATGAGATCTCAGTAAGATGAAGGCACGCACAATAGCGTGGTGAGATCACTCAGATGTGACTGACTTCTCTGGTATCGGCAGATCATTCTGTCAACTGTGAGGCTCAGTGCCCTGGACCTTATCTGACATTGGAGCAGAATTGCTGCAGGGCTATCCAGTGTTTGGATTATGAGGCGACTTGGATACTCAGGTAGTGTAAACACCTATCAGGCTTCCTTATTTTGAATTTTCAGTATTTGGCTACAAAACCCAGCTGAAGGGCAAAGATATCATCCAGCCACGCTAGATGAATGCCGACCTGATAAAGGAGTAAACCCCCAGCCTGAAGGCCAGACTGTCCTATACAGCACCTTTATTTTGCTTCTAGTCTGAATTTTCTGAGCGCATCTACGGTCAGTTTCTTCCCAGAAACTACTTCTTTCAGCTGTAAAGAAAATCTCTTTTCTTTCACATGTTTCTGTGTCCTTGTCTAGTTTCATTGCGGTTAATAGCCTTTTACTTTTGAGTATATACAAGCTACTATTCAAGTACATTTATATCACTGTACAACTACTGACATAGAACATAATTTGTGGTACTGGTTTGTTTCTTATACACCCCCAAAAGCTGGTATTTGTACAGTCTAATCTTCAAGTTCTTTGCATGAAGCTGCACTTACTATTTGCATCCTTGCTTTCAATAACTTAGCATTTCTGGTTCTTACAAAATCCTTCTCCTTATTTGTGCATTTGTTTTACTCCTCAATTTGCAGTTTGATTTTTGGCAGCTAAATACATCAAAGTGACATTTTTAAAGACAGCAATATATGTCAGTCTAAGAAAATTCAAATGAGCAATCCACTACAACTATGCATTCATTAGCACACTCTGTTTACTATGAGATCATCCAGCAGCAAAGATCCCTTGGTGTGACTGTTCTCCCCTCGCTCATAACCCCTTGAAATACTGAAGGAACTCTCCCAATTTGCAGCCTGGGTTTCCTGGTTAGGTGAAAATTGCACATATTCATTTGGGCCACAATACAGTATATCAGCTTTCTAATCCAGTAACGCACCTTTTCCGCATCACTCTCCAAACCCTACCTTTGCCAGTTATCTTTTAAGTGCAAAGAATGGAATGTAAACCTCTGATTACCTGTTTAACTCCAAAATATCAGATAGCTAAAAATTGTTTCCAGCCAACTGACCTTAAGATACTACTGTCTCACTGTTTGTTCCATAGCTACTAATCCCACTCCAAGAAGTTATTTTGCCCTGTGCCCTTTGACATTTACAATTATCCGGTGAAAGCTTTAAAATGACTTTTCTTTCTTAGAATTACAGATTTTCAGTATAATCTACATGAAAAGCTGGCCAATGAAGAGACTATCAATAGCTGAATTCTCCAATTAATTCTGCTCAGCGGTGAGTATTAATCCCCCCTTAATCTTCCTGCATAACATGCAAGAATCGGGACCAAACTGAGAAACGTGTTCCAAGACACTTAACACGGCAAGTTGCAGCAGACCTGTGAGAGCTTCAGAGCATAAAAACAACTTTTGAATGCATTTCCTTTACCTCTCAGGATGTAGTTCTGATAATTCTGGTCGGCCTCTGCTCCCACTTTGATTAAGCAAGTCAGACCTTCAGCAACAACAAACTCATGAACCAAGTCCTTGTCATCCTGCAACAGGAGAAAGGAAAAGCTGCGTTAGAATTTTGAAAGACAAAGAAACAGGCTATATCATAATGTAAAACCAAATGCATGCCTGCAACACTGACTTTAAGTTTCAGATGATGTAAACAAGTTGATATGAAAGTTGTTATATGGAAGACCAGAAGCAGAACTCTGAATTTTAAAATCAGAATTAAATACATTGATGCAAAGCAAGACAAAACAAGCTTTTACGTTTAAGTCAACTACAGAAGATTAATATCTGTAAAACATGACTTTTTATTTTTTCATTAAGGGCTTGCAAACATTCTACCTGATATTAAAATCTCATCATATCACATCCTTAAAGCCTTAAAGTGTCAGTATCAACAAGAGAAGGCCATCTATATGCTTTAGCATAATTCCTGTTTCAGTATTTGAAGTGCATACAACAAAACTTTTAAAATTGGTGTTTATTGCAATGTAATATTATATTCATTACCTTAATGTAATATTAATTCATTATATTTAGAATGGGAAAGTACAGTGTTGAATATAAGAACACTAGTAGATAATATTCCCACATTACGATGGAAAACACAGCAAATGTAAGAGAAAATACTCCTTAGTATTTGATGGGAGTTAAACTTGTTAAAGTGACTCACTTTTTTTTTTTAACTATCAGTCCTTTACTCAATGCAGCAGAATGACCCCATATCACATACCAGGGAGAGGAGGGCTTTGCTGAGCGCTGCATGCACAATACTATGCCAAGGGACTATAAAGCACTGTATCTACAGCTTGCCTTCTCCTCTTACAGAGGGCTCATGTAGACAAACAAAAGGCTACTAAAAACTTGATTAAACAGCACTCAATAAATTAGCCATACAAATTAGGCACAAAAACAGTTTAAAATATTAATGGAAGAGAAGTACTCTGTGTACAAAATCATCATAGTTGCCAAGTCCCTTCTTTTGATTATTTTTAATATATGTTTTCATACGCAACAGTGTATCAGATAGAAATTTCATTCCAATAACACAGCCCTGAGAAGCCAAGATCCAGACAGTAGATAGTTTTGTTGAGAGTGATTTCTGAATTCACTGCATACACTTAGAAAACTGCCAAGGGAAATAAAATAATCAAGTCCCTTTTAGTGTGACAATTCACTTATTGCAAAGTTCTTTCAGCCTGGCAGATTATTTCTTATGAATTTCCTTCTTTCACCAGAGCTAAGTTACATAATTCTTAAAGGCTGACCAAATGGGATATTTAAAATTGTAAGGTGATCTAGCAATTTGTTAGAAATTATGAGAAAAATCTGCTTAATGTTTCAGGAGAAGGTCAAATTTGTTAAAACAATTTAAATATATATTTTACAGTGATGTATAGATACACAAATTTATCACAAGATAAAGGTGATTTATCCTTTAAAAAGTATATAAAGAGGAAGCATACAATCATTCCCCACATCTTTGCAAAAGCGTATCATAAAATCCCAAAATACGTAAGATAAAATCCACCGCTGTGCACACTTGAGCTAAAAATTTTATTTCTTTCTTAGTCTCAATGTTTTATTTTTTGAGGGTGTTATTTTTTTCTTTAGATAGATAAAAGCCTTGACAATGTTTTCTGAAGAGCTAGGAAGTTTACAAACTCCCATGTCGGACAGGGCACTACAGATACAAGCACTCAATTTTATGAAGATGACAAATTTCCTCTATCTATCCATTTGCCATACTCAAAACACAATGGGATTACTGGTACAGTAGAGGAAGAGTACACAGACAATCTACCTGTTAATACAGATGGCACTAATTACATCCTGATTTCCTCTGTTGTACGTAATGGTGTTTTAAAGGTGCATGCACAGATCCCCCTCCACTGCAGCCCACCAAGGAATTCCCTTTGTTGTTCCAGAAGAGAACTGAAGAATTAAGACAGCTGTTTACATTGAGCAGCTCAGGACCTTTTTACAGCAGGGGACCTTTGGCTGGCACAGAGGCTGCTGTACCTTTGGCCAAGCCGCCAACCTAAAGAGCACGTCCCAATGCATGGGACAGGGCCCTAGGAAGGGGCATAGTCAGCCAGGACATGTGGACCTCTGCCTGTCCCACCCCGAGCAGTGGCCTCTGGCAAAGCCCTTCCCAAATGCCATCCCTGAGAGGACCAAACTCTTAATTCTGAAGCAATTTATCTCAAGTTAATTTGTGCAGCAAGTGATGCCAAAATTCACAAAGTGAACTTCCAGAACAACATTTTACAACAACTGGAGTTCTGGAAAAATAAGAAAAGGACACAAGATAAAATGCTTTCTGATGATCAAAGCCATATGTCAGGTTCATTCCCCCCAAACTTGGGGTACTTGATTTAAAATCAAGCAACTACAAATAAATACATAAATAAATATGCATGCATGCAATACACAGATCCAAATCACACTGGACAGCAAGCAACATTCATAGAATCATAGAATTGCTTAGTTTGGAAAAGAATTTTAAGATCATTGAGTCCAACCATTAACCTAGCACTGCCAAGTCCACCACTAAACCATGTCCCTAAGCACCACATCTACACRTCTTTTAAATATCTCCAGGGATGGTGACTCAACCACTKCCCTGGGCAGCCTGTTCCAATGCTTGACAACCCTTTACACRAAGAAATTTTTCCTAATATCCAATCTAAACCTCCCCTGGTGCAACTTGAGGCCATTTCCTCTTGTCCTATCACTTGTTACTTGGGAAAAGAGACCAACACCCACCTCGCTACAACCTCCTTTCAGGTAGTTGTAGAGCGCGATAAGGTCTCCCCTCAGCCTCCTCTTCTCCAGGCTAAACAGTCCCAGTTCCCTCAGCCRCTCCTCATAAGACTTGYTCTCCAGACCCTTCACCAGCTTCGTTGCCCTTCTCTGGACACGCTCCAGCACCTCAATGTCCTTCTTGTAGTGAGGGGCCCAAAACTGAACACAGTATTCGAGGTGCAGCCTCACCAGTGCTGAGTACAGGGGCACGATCACCTCCCTACTCCTGCTGGCCACACTATTTCTGATACAGGCCGGGATGCTGTTGGCCTTCTTGGCCACCTGGGCACACTGCTGGGTCATATTCAGCCAGCTGTCAACCAACACCCCCAGGTCCTTTTCCGCTGGGCACTCAAGCTCACCTTGTGCGATGGAGAGCCACCTCCAACAGAGCAGGGAGGCAGAACCATACCCAGGGACCCTAGAGGAGTCTCCTCCTTGGCCATCCCTCAGAACCAGGCAAATGCTCCCTCCCATACAACCCTTCATATATGGTGTTTTTAACTCAAAAAAACTTGAGTAATTGCTTGTTCTTCAAGAATTTTGAATCTTGTTTCTCCTAAAAATCAAGAGAGAGGAACATATCCCTGGAATTTGTCAGCTAAGCTTAAAGTAAAGTATATTCAGGGTTCAGGTACACTAAGGCTACACGCCATGGTAATTCACAAGGAGTTTGCACACCTAGAAAGTAAGTTACACTGTATGCCAAGGTCAATGGTTAAAAATTCCCTGCTACTAAAGAGAGAAGGTGCCAAATTTCCCCTACCCAGAGTGGGCAGTGCTGGGAGCAAGGGCAAGGGACAGAAAGGACAGGAGTACGCAGAATTTAGAAAAACTAACAGAAATAGGTAGCATAGTGCAGAATCAAGAAAGCTGTGGGGAAAGCATCTTCCAAAATATTTTTTCTATAACTCTGATGACAAATAGATGCATATTTTATTGGACAACACCATTGTCTAATTTAAGAGAAACAAGATATGTAACAATATAAACTACTGAGTGAAATAACCACAATTATTTTTTCAGATGATAATGGTGTCCTAGCTCACAGCATGCTTCCTTGTTCTTTAAATACCTTTTGTTGATACTTGAGTAGACATTTTGATTTGCATCATGTGTGTTTGCACCATCCTTGAGTTGGGGGGGGAGGGGAATCTATTCTAGATTGACTCACAGTCAAATAAGCAAGACTGAAAAAACAGGAAAAAGGAGGAATAACTGTGGTCTGCGGATTCTGATGTTTGTTAATAGACATAACATGCCTGTTTGGGAAAAATGAAAGACATTCGGATGATACAAAAAAAATTGTCCCTATGCTAGAGAATTAATAGCAGTTCAGCTTCAGAGACCTTCAGGTCAAACCCAAAAACAAAAGAAAATTTTTAACAGCACATAGCCCATTAAGGGTTGTTGACATTCAGTGAAAGATAAAAACTGAAATACCCATCAAAACTTTAAGATGTGAATGCGTATTAGAGTATCACCTGGGGAGAAATTAGCATTTAATTCTCAAAATACCTAATGCTAAAGATCTGTTTTATGTTGGTGAATTTTTTTTTTTTTTTAAAAAACATGGACCTTCCCAAAGCAAATTTTGAGATCTGCCCTCTGGAACTTTTTCAAAGCAGCCAAAAGAGTAAACCACTACAGCATAGAGTCATCCTTGACTGAAAGGAGATATATTGCAGGGGAACAGCAGAGGAAATGAAGGGGATGAGAGACTCTAACGAGACTGCTTTTGGAAAGCACTGAATAAACAAATCAAACCTGAATTAAAAAAGGCTTTTAAGGTACTTCTCCTTTCCCAAGTAAAAGGGAAAAAGAAGGTGTAATGAAGCAGAGTACAAACACATCATGCTCTAGACATAAATCTGAACTCAGTACATTATCTATCCCATCATGTATATATGATGAGAGGAAAGAAGCAAACATCTGGAATGTGCAAAGAAAGATGAAAGGCATCCAAGCCCATACGTTCTACATTGAAAGGAGAATGTTTACATCAATTTTAGTCTAGGATAATCTTTTCAAACCCATTAACTCACTGACTTGCCAAGTTAGGTGACCTCAAGAGTAAAGGCTACCCTCTAGCAGTGGTAAGAGGTTCAGGTTTCCAGGAAAAGAGCATTCATTGTATGGAATATATGGTGTGTGTGACAACGATATGTACAAGTAGCTGCCACATGTGTGTGATAACAGTTAAAAGGAGGCAGGGAAAAGTTGTCACTTGCTATAGAAATGGACTCCTCCACTAATATCACAAAGATTTATGACCCCTTAATCAGCAGGCATTAAAGCACTGATGAGAAAAGCAGCAAAACACAGGCAAAGCTCTCTAAGCTTCCTGCTAAGCTCCTGCAACCGTAAAGATTGTGTGGTGACACAAAGGCTGGCTACTTAAAGTCTTTATGAAAAGATACTGGCAGCCTCATCAGATAACTGTATTTTACGCATTCATTCACAGATTTGGAATAGATCGGGTCTCTTCCTTTCTTCAGGCATCTCAGAAGGAAGAAAAAACAAGATACTGTATGTTGCTTTGTAATAGAGCTCTATTTTTGTCCAATGTATAATGAAAAAGACATTAACCATATTCAAACTCATGACTTTAAAGCTTGCTTATGTGGTTGACAAAATGCACAAATCATACTTTCACCTTCATAACTTTGCCTAGCTATTAAAAAGACCCCACAAACCCTGTGATCGAGCAGTCTATGCAATAAGCTCATGTGCCACTAGCAGAATAAGAAGTGTAGGCGGGATTCCCTTCTTTACTACCTGTTCTCCTGTCTCTGTACCATTTGATATATTCTCTAATGCAGTTTTGCGGGGTCTTATCTGAAGGTGGAGACCGAAGACTTTTTTTCAAGGAATGGCACTTTGCAGGAATGCATCTTATCTGATGTGCAGCTTCCACGTGCAAAGATAAATTGTTTACATACTGTTAAAGATAAGTCTTTCTGAAGCCTGCTATTTCTGTGGGCCATATGTTTGAAAACTTTTACCCAAAGCATGATTATTTTTCTGCCACAAGAAAGTTACTTTGCTTCCTAATAAGAATCAAGGTTTTGGAACACAGTTTCTCAAAGGCAAGTTTTTTTAATTTTTTTTTTTTTTTTTTTTTTTTTTTTTNTTTTTTTTTTTTTTTTTTTTTTTTTTTTAAACTAGCAAGCACTGGTGAAAACCCTATTCCAAGTATTTGGGGAAACTGGATTAGTAACTGAATATTCACATTTGGATATGCACATACATATTTCTCTCTTACGTGGCTAACAGCTGTGCAGAGTACTGTCTTTCCAAGAAATCATAACAAGATGCTTGTCTATGAGATTTCCACCAAGGAGAACCTCATTTTTATGGTTTTTTCCTTTCCTTTCATAAACTATCCCATTGTTTCTGGTTGCTTGAGCATTCCTATATTTAATCCTATGCTGTACAATCCTCTCCTTTTTCTGTTACAAAGTTAAACATTGCACATTTTATAATGTTCATTTCTTTAAATAAGGAACCACGGGGTTCCCCAGCCTGTGGTCTCCACGTGACACATTTCTGAGTGAGCCAGCACTCACATTCTGTACCAACCAAACTTTCCAAAATGCAAAAGTTGCAATAATCCAGCCTAGAAGTGAGAGCAGCACAGGCAGCCGGGGTACCAGTCATAGCCACGAGATAATAAGCTTTGCCTACGGGCTTACAGGAGGGGACTGCACTCACACTGAGCTCCAGCGGTTGGTGCGCTTCACCCTCTGTCTCAGGAAGAGCTTCCCTCTCTGCTCTGTCACTCTACATCATCCCTATTAAGAGAGATTTAAACCCTGATTCTCAGGCCAGCTCTGATTTTGTCTGTAGACCAAAAACGGTAACTTCACAAAGATATACTGCATCCACATTTTAACGTTGTGGTAATTCACCTAGGCAAAAGACAAGATGAATATTGCCAATTCACCGTGCAATGTAGCATAAGAGGAGAAATGTAAACCCTACTGGATTCAAAGAGGAACAGCATCCTCCTCTGCTGCCTGAAATCTTGTGGGACAAAATGCTGGCAGCATACCAATACAGAGTTCTACAGGCAGAAAGGGCACGGCACATTCAGACACTCCAAAAATAAAAATTACTACTTTTTAAAAGGGGGAGCTAGCGAAATCTCTATTCATTGCTATGTTCATCTATCAAATAGTATGCTGGGAAAGTGCGCTGTCCCCACTCTACATTAATACATCAGAGCGAGGTCTCCTTGGAAACCCCTCTTCCTCAGATTCCCCTGCCGGGAATATACGCTGCACAGCAAGGAGGCAGAACTGAAACAGAAACCCCAGATGATTATGCTCAATGTGAAAAAAATCAAGTAACAAGGAAAAATACATGGAATGCTAAAATGCCAGTGCACTTGCAGAAAGTCCCCCCCCAAAATATAAAGGATGGCCACCCTTTTTAGAATTGAAAAGACATTTTTTCACCCTTTCTTTTTTTTTTTAAATCTTTTGCAAAGTCCAGATAGGATCACAAAGTTCAGCTGGTTTTAGGAGGATTAAGGGTTAGGGATTAGGCTTCATTCATTTGGGGATGTAAATTAGCGGCAGAGGGACAGCAGCTGACTGGTGAGGAAAGGGAGGAAGGAGGAGGCAGGTCAAAGAGCAAACCATGCACGACTGCAGGCTTTCGCTGGCATAAATCTCAAATGACGATACATCTGGCGCTCCACCACAAGAAAGTACTTGTGCCCAACATACTTGAAAAGCCTCCTCTGTTACTAAGTGAATAAAGGCAGAATGATAAAATCTGGGTTTCTGTTAGCCATAGCATCAATGATGGGCAGGTCCTTATTCCACCCTTCCTACTCCTAATATTGCAAGGAGAATAGAAATCTACTGATCATCTTCCCTAAKCATTCCTCTGGCTCTGGCAAACCCTGATGTATACAAAAAAACCCCCAAAACAACCCCATAGCTTGCTCCTAACCTGACTGCCCTGGGCAGCAGTAGCAATGTGGCAGCACAGGGCTATGACCAGAATGCACTTCCATTGCCTGAGAGCCTTCATGTCCACAGGTTCCCCATATAATTTAAAATGCTTATATGATGCTTTGCCCCAGTAGCAATGGAAAATTAACAGCCAGTTCCTCTCGGCCCTCCTTGCAGCTGCCTAGCTCTGCGACCCCAGAGTCTACATTAGAAATATACCACAATAAAGTCTCCACAAGAATATTTTTAAGTATTGCTACCTGCCTTCAGTATGCATCACATCTGCTAAAGTTACCAGCAAAATAATTACTCCCATTGACAAGCCTACAATGATGTAGTAATAAGAGAGTTATGCCATGCTCTATTAGAAACAGAAATCCCATGCCATTTCTGGAGTCCAGCTTTTTTACTGGCTAAGCAACAGGTTGCATTTTATAGATCAAGATTGGCTTGCAACGTTTGCTGTTAGAAAAGCTCATTTTGGCTTGAAAACTGAGTAAACATAGTCAGGAAGTGATTGAAGGAGCATGGACCGCCAAGATATAATTTATAGTTACTTTCCCACACTTTAAAATATAGTTCTGTTCTTTGGACTCCAAAATTATTGATATAATTAAAATACTAGATTGCCAATCCAGAAGTGCCTGATACTATCTAGTTCAATTGTCACTGTTTATTTCAGTCCATTTTAAAAGCCAAGTCATCCATTGCAAACAAATTTGAAAAGAAATCATTCCAAAAACATACACACATGCACATATATATACACATACATACATCAACTTAAGTCCTATGAGTCCCTCAAGACTGTATGGCCATTTCAACCTAAAGTATTTAAGCAGCTACAAAACAATTCTATGTATGGACCAGATGAGTCGGTGGTTAACCAGGCAAGTCTTGTATTAAACCATGAAACCTCTGCTCTACTTTGAGTCAGGACACTACTTTTAGAAGATGAACCAAACACAGCTCTCAGGGGTAGCAGGAGGAGAGTATTCTGCTGTCACAGAGTCCATCTCCCTAAGACAAGTATTTTCATGCCCTGATAATTGGCAACGCAGAAGCTACCCCAAGATAAGGATGCTAGGCAAGTTCAGTTGTTGTCTTCCTTCCCCCACGCTCCCACCAGCACACCTAGAAGAAGAACTCCTTGAAAACAAGAGTGCCCTGGACTGGAATGTCCCAAAACTGCAGTCAGCTGCTACAGGTAACTGAGGCAGTGGCAGAAGCATTTTAGCAGTGAAGGGTTTGACAGGGACCAAGCAGCCAGTTAGTCCCTCAACAGAAGGGGCAAATTCTCCTTGCTATCTCTGTTGATTGCAAATGCACTTCAGCCACCTTACTGCCCTCACTGGCTGTGCCACAGCTTCCACTCCTCTGCCCTCCAAGCTTTTCCCTACACTCCTCCATGCTGACTCCACACTCCTTATTTGCTTCTCTCCCCCAGCCTTTACACCTCCCCAACTCATTACATGCACATCTGTGTAGAAGCATGACCATAAYGTGATATAAAGACATCAGTATTCTTACACTGTTCCCTTTTTCCCTATTCTCGCATCTATTTACRTGCAGCAACATTTTACAACAGCATGCACAGAAATCATCATCCCCCTTTACTTTCAGWGGGGTAATATATTCAAGCAACCTGCAAYGCRAAGTTTGGCTTCTAGTGATGATTACAGTGAAAATTCACCCTCAAGTATCAATTCCGTTGCATATCCTTGCCATGAGTCAGTTGCCTAAGTAGCAATCACCAAATGACATGAATTTTTTTGCCAGCCTTTCAAGCACATCTGTGCCAGCTAATGATAACACTATGCCATTAAAGTATTAAAAAATAAATTTTCTTTCTTTCCAAGGTGAAAGCATTTCAAATACAGACCACGCTATTGCTTATCATGGATTTCCACCTTGGCACCAATAAAGAGATACAGAAATTCACCCAGAAGTAAAGTGTTTGATTTACAGCCATTAATCCCTTGTCGTCTCCCTTCTGAAATACCCTCAGTCCAGAAAATAAATATTCTGTTGTTTCTCAAGAACACATTTTGTATTGCGCTAAAAATACCCACAAAACAAATGCAGCATTTGCCAGTGTTTCCCGTTAGCAAAGCAGAGAAGCCACAACACTTATTATTTCGCACCTCCTTTACATAGGGACACATTTTAAATTGTATGCCTTTCTGCAGTTTCTTTTGGATAGCTGAAAGAATACATGGGGGCAAAATAAATGTTTTCATAGTTAACATTACTTTACAAATTAAGATGTGTGAAAACATATCCAGTATTTAATACCTTGAAACAAACATGCAATTGTCTTACAGACAGAACTTCTTCAAGCTTGATGATATTGGGAAGTACTCTAATCTGAAAGAGGTTCAGACATCTTTGGATTTTTTTTTCATCTGTCTGAATTTTTAAAAAGATATAAAACTTGAAACAAGTCATTTGTATCAATAACTTTTCAGTAATGCAAAGAGTTCTCAAAGTGTTTCTCAAATTTCTCAAATGACAGGTACGCAGATACCTAAGATATCCAGCATTAGCCATGTAGCTATCCTAGTAGCTGTCCTGCAGCATATGAAGAAAAATCTTGAGGAAATAAATAATAGATAAGAATCAAATCCTGCTTTATTAGATTTGTTGAGATTCCTTAGAGTCAAATCAGTGTTTGTTAGACACAGTTAAGGTATGTTTAGAGCACCAAGTTCTAGCCAACAAAAACAGAAGAAAAAGTATGGTAGAAGGTAGACAGCAAATATTGCATACATTTATGAAAGGATTTAAATGTTTAAAAATTTCTTAGCAATCTCTTATTTTTTTGCTTTTTTAAAAAAGTAATCTTGTCTAGTGAAATTAAAGTAACTTCTTAGAATAACTGCTCTTTCATATCGGGCATCCATGAAAAAAGGATAAATACAAAACCTGAAAACTTTCAGCTCATATTTGTATAATTTTATCAAGGTCCAATACATCATCTATTACCACCCATTTCTCATTCATTTATTACTTTTTCCTCCTTAGTGAAATGCATCTCATTTGTATATGAATGAAGAATTGGTCCTTTAAGATTTTGGGTTTCCCTTCATAAAGAGTTTTCTTCCTTTTGGATACATACAACAGATTCTTGGAAGACCAAGGAGAAAAACCAGCCTACAGTCTTTCGTGTTTAAACTTTTCTGATAGATAACCAGTCTGTAAAAGACACATATTGGCACTTACACGTAGGGAAGGAAATAGAAGTTTGCACTGTTAAGACGAAAACAAAGGTATCTTCCGCGGATGTAACCGAGATCCCCAAAGAATCATTCATGTTTTAAGTTGATTAAAGACAAGAGGGGAAGGGTGCTTAGTCTGCACAGCAAAGTTGCTCCCATGCCACACTTATGTTCTTACTTTAAGTCTGCTTTCTTCAGTTACCAAGATCAAATTACTGTGATTCTGCCTGATCTTCACCACCATCTTCTCCAAGAAAGTTCTGTTTCCCCTTTATTCTGAACATGGTGTTTTGCTTCTTCAGTGACTTTGGTCATTAACTTCACTACTTTCACATAACCTGCCTGATTCCTGTATCAGATGAGGGACCTGCAGGTAGAAAGCCATCTTACTGTGACACTATAATGCTTGCTTCTAGGGCTCTCACTGCACTTAACCTTGCAGTTGTTGCGTGATGCCCCGTTCACCTGAGAAAGATCCCAGAGTTACCATCAAGTTCTACCACTGAAAATGCTGGGCTACCTGTTTGGGTTGTACAGAGCAATAAACTGATGCATTCTGTCTTTCAGGAGAGGGAACTGAACTGTACCACAATTCTTAAAACAGGTTGAAAGAAAGAACATGGAAAAGAAACTCTACTACTATTTCAGCAAGTTAAACCATTTGGATTTCTGCTTTCAATATTTTATTATTTCAGTTAATGAAAGTGCAGATAATTACAGGATCTTTTTCCCCAGATAGCTTTTTTCCCCCTGTGAGTGCAAGAAGCAAACAAGCAAAAATAAGTCACACCTCAGTATCAGAATAATCTGTACAATTATTAGCCAGAAAAGCTTTGGTTGCCTCCCGCTATAAAGACAAAGCATTTAGCATGAAATGAACAAAAAAAAGTCCTGCTGTCGCTGTCTCTGTTTGTTTACCACTGTCCATCTACCTATATACACTCAACCACTAGGTAAAAATAACACTGAAACTAAAGACATTTTATGCCATTGACTTGATGGGGACAGAATTTCATCCTTTGCACCTTGAGTAGACAGCAGATACATCAATACACCGTGGTTTTTACCTCCCAGTTAATAGCGGAATTAAAAATTACTAGAAAAGTCACCTAGACCAGACCCTACCAGGGATATTCTTCATGGCAGCTAAGTAACAGATCAAACAACGTTCATGCATTGTATAACATACCTGAGGAAGCTAAAGTAGATAGGCTCCATACAAAACAAGGTTTCCTGTTTCAATTCAAAGATTTGCACAGATTAGAGAATGAATAATGGTGGCTTCCCAAGTTTTTAGGCTACCCKTGTGGTGGAAGTAGTTCACATTTTACAGTCTCATTAAGAACTGTTTAGATCTCAGCCCGTAACATTGTCTAGCCATGAAGAAGACGCTATTTGCCAATGAAATTGAGAAACTGATTTTGACATTTAATGTGTCATATCTATTTTATTTATAATCTCTAAACAGTAATGAGACATATCCTTTGTAAAATAGGATTAGACAGATATGTAAACTGCTACGCGGAACTATGGTGAATTTGATTTGGGAAGGAAAAGGTTTCTCTCTTTTTCATGACTTAATGAAGAACTCTTCCAAGAGGGGTCTTAAAGGGGAGAGGTGGCAGCCTGCCTCACAAGTGATGACAGCAGCCCCTAAATCAAGTGTCACACAGCTTCAAACCCTAAGGAGTCATCAGTCATGCTTGCAAGAGGGGAAGGAGCAGCCTCCTTCCTTGAGATCAATGAGGCAAACACAGAATACTCCTTCTGCTCTCCTAAGGATGATTGATGACTCCTTAGCAGCTGAAGTGTGTGACATTTGATTTCACTCACTGATAAGATTGTGTCTATCCAAACACCTTCTGGTTAATGTTTCCAGGTCCCCTACATAGCTGTTCTTCGTGACGTTTTACACAAAGCTCAATTGTTCAATGATTAATGAATTTCTCAACAATAGAAGAAAATTCTGTAAGAGAATTTTGTAACTGTGTTGCTTGATTTTCTGATCACAACACAAAACGGGAATCTAGGCTCCTCAGGAAAAATAGTGGGAGATCTCCTGCATTTGTCAAATGACACTTAATGGGGAAAACAGTCATAAAAGAAAACTGGCTCTTTTCCTTAACACTTTAAAATATACCCTTTAGGTCTGCTTTCCAGAAAATCTAATGCATTGATTGATTAAAAATATTTTCCAAAACTTTAAGAAGCGGATTTACACATGGKKATAGATTTCAACAGACTTGAAACATGCTTTATAGCTTTCTTATTTTTCTTACAACACCCTATTCTTATCCAGTTATTTCATATTTTGAAATGATGCAATCAGCATGATTTGGAACTATGCTTTGTAATGCTTTGTAACTACAAGGCACACTTTTGTTTATAGGTTCTAAAACATGCCTGCTTTGTATTACATCTAGTCATATCAGAGTCATTTTTTAACATCACGTAAATTGCACAGCACTATTTACATATATTATAGTGCTTGTATACAATTTTTCTGCTTTTAAGATTGATATTGAATTAAATGTTTTAAGTAGCTGTATTTTTATCTCTCTTATGATATCACAATCAGGAAACGCAAGAATGTTTTTCAACCCTGATTTTATAAGTGCCATGTTCAGCTGGATTCTGCCCCGGATGCCTTTGGGAGTTTTAGCACTTTGCAGAAAATTCACGAATCTCTGATAAACGCAAGAATCAAGCAACTCAGAAGTCTGTCAGAAAATACATTCAAAGGAAGTTAAACTGTACTCCAACAGGTTGTCAATTATATCTGTGTATCTTTTTTCAGTTCTTTTAAAGTCAAGTGCTTCATATACTTCTAGTCTCAACATTACTTTCCTTACTCCATAAGTTTGTTCGTCAAAAAGCATACTGGTAAATCAGAAGAATACTGCGGTACAGTCCAGCAAAAGATGATGAATGTGGCTATCTTAACCCTTCAGAATGAATGACAGGAACACAATGGCATTACTGTCAAAGAGAAATGCTCCACATAACCTTTATAATTTTGCCAAAACCAGCCCACCAGAAAAAAACAAAGAGAAATTCCAAATTTGGACTCGTCAAATGAACCTTTCATTTAAAATTTGAAACAAAGGCATTGCTTTTGCCAAACACTGCTAAGCTTCGCTGAGGCCTCATGTGAAACACCAAGAGCTCTGACTATTAGGAATTCATATTTGATGCAAAACTTGGGCTTGTTCCCACTTAATGCAAATAAGAGACTGCACGTTACCTTGAAGCTCTTTAAATTAAAAATGATACTGACACAGAACTGTGCCAAATTAACTCAGCTATGATGAAATTATTATAAAAACATGGTGTTACAAACTGTCTTGGCACTTAAAGACATGATGAAGTCTCCCTAACACTCTGAAAATTTGTTAAAATGAAAATAAAGACTGGTTTTGAAGTCAACATCTTATTTCCAAAATATTATACTCTTAAGGAATTTAAAATACTAAATATAATGAGATACAAAATCAAACAGATATTTATGTTGAAAAACATACTTTTAAAAAACTTTTTAACTTAATGATAGATTTCTCATGCTGACATACTTTAATGTCATAGACTAAAAAATAAATTAGGTATGACCTTTTGGACAACAGTTTTTGGTCTATAATCTAACCTTATAATATTAACTTGTATTTTTCTTCACTAAAAAATTGAAATAGCTTTTCTTTCTAAAACAGATATGAAAATCATCTCACATTCTCTCTCATGGTTCATTATGAGATAAACTAAAATCATACTCAAAAGATGCCCTTAGCAATGCTGGTAACTGTTGTTAAGGACAACGAAGTTGACAGGTAAACAGGAGTTTACATCATACAGGGTCTCATTTTCCAGTTTGAAGTGTACTACCTTGAATACTTGAGCATATGATATGAATACTCTCCAGCTTGAGGAAGACTTCTCCTCAATTACCCACTAATGACAACCTGTATTTTGAGATTATATTGAAGATTTTTTGAAGGGTATGTTTGTTCAACAAACAGCCACAGTTCTACCAGAAGTAGCTACTTAAAGTGGTAACAGATAACTCCCAAATTCCTTTCCATATCACATACATTTGGAAGCAGGAAAGTCGAATTCTTCAAGGAAAATTATGTTCTGAAACCATCAGACAGGCTTCACTTAAAAACTAAATTCTTACATAGATATGGGTTTGTGTGCATCACTTTTCCCATCCCTCTCATTACCCTTCAACCCAGTCAACTCCAATTAAAATTATTAGGATAAATATTTAAACAACATTTCCACGAAAACAGCTGATCAGCTGGAAGACCGAGATCTTACTGGTGTGTTCACTGAAAGCATTGAGCACTATGTGCTCAGAAATAACTACTAGACTTCAAATAAGAGAAGATTTGTGGAAGAGAACATTTGGAAGACATGGAAGAGAACGTTTATGAATACCCAAACTGGGAAAAGTTATGATGGGAGGTATGGGAGGTGCGGCATGGGTGGGAAGAGAGGCTTAGCACTCACTGCTAAATATGCGTGAGTGCCCAAATTAACCTGTGGAATACATAATTCAGAGAAATACAAATACTTCCCAGAAACTGCTGAGGTGAACAAAAAGAGAAGAAACCAGAGAAGACTCTTGGAAACCTGCCTGATTTCCTCTGAGCACACAGTGCACCCACTTGGCAAGCTCACAGGGAAACCCAACTTGCATCATTGTGACTCTGAAACAGTCTTTCCCTGGGAACGCCTTGAAGAGACAATGGTTTTCGCAATCTGTGGCCATGAGATGACTAAACTCTTTTGGAGCTGGAACTTCTTTGTCCAAAAATTTCAAAATTCAAGGACTTTTTTCTGACCCAGAAGACATCTTCAACTACCAAAATTTTCCATTAAATGGTCCACCCTTCACCATCTACTCCTATTGTTCAGAAAATCTTCATTCTGGCATTTTCTAAATTCTGAATGCTTAACTTTGAAACCTGCAAAAAGCATTGTGTGTTTTGGAAATTTGCAATTCTGCAGTCTTGCAGAATTGTTAAACGCTGTTATTCTTCTTAGAATAAAAATCTATTTAAAACAAAGCAAAACCTGCTAAACTAACAGCTTGAAACCGTTGCACCTACCTATTGTAGCTGAAAAACATTATAGGTTGTCATCCTCCATTTGGATCCATTAGTAAAGGAGGAGATGTGCTTTTCTCACTGATTTCACTGATATTTACTGATAGAAATGGAATGTGTCATCCTGAATTCCATTTTAGGATCACATTGGCAGTATGCTGTAGTTCCCACCGATGTTTTCTTTTTACTTATCTTGACCTGTTCTCTCCAACAAGTTTCCTTCCAGTCCTGCAACCTTCCCAAGTCCTTCTCCTTATCCAGTAAAACCAATCTGAAATCCAAGCTTTTTATTCAATTCACTTTCTTATCATCCACACCACTTGTCTATCACATTGGCTACTTCCACACGGGACCCAAAATCCTGATGATTTCAGGTCTCTTCCATAACAAACACTCACATTCAAATCCATGCCTTTCCTTAAACTTAAACTGATCAGTCACTACCATACCCTCCTCAGCTCTATGAAGTATCTTTTCGGCTAATCAATAAATCATTTCCTCTAACCTCAATCTAAATTCTAACACCTTCAGAGCTCTCCCACTACATCTTGGTTCCTCATCAGATCTGTCCCATGTCTCTCACACCCTTTTTCAGCTTTTATGTGGCTTAAACCTAGTCTTATTTGTCAATTATTAGGCCAATGTTGGGCCATCACCCCAACCCATAGTTTCCTAGCTCCTCTTTTCACATCCCCCTCCTCGTCTTCCCAATACAGAACCATGCCACTATCTAACAAGCAGCCTAAGTTTCCATCTAAGAGTCCCAATTTTCTTCCCTCCTTTCCTGGCAGGTTCCAACCACTAACTCTGCCATTACTCCACATCTGGTCCTGCCTTCTGACAGATTGAAGGAACAGGGGAAGGCTTGCAGACCATAAAAGAGAAAAGACCCTAAGAAGCAATTGGTTAATTGCACATTACAAATGAAGTCTTAAAATTCTCTTTTGCCAGAAACTGTAAGTTATTTCCTACATTAAAAAAAAAAAGAAATTCAATTCATGTTCAAATCACAGAATGGACAGCCATTATTTGCTCACCTGAAATATTTGTTTCAAGGAGAAAAGTGCCCGTCTCAGCTCCCGTCCATTGGAATTGTAAAGTTTTTCTGGGGGAAAAAAAAAAAAGACAACAGAAAGAAGTTCAGCATAAACAAAACTGACAACATAGTAAAAAAATAGTGCAGATTTCAAAAGAGTTGGAGTGGAAGAGTTGGAGTGGAAGAGTCATAGCGCCCATTTCCCATCAGGTAGACTGCTGTTAAAGAAAACAGCTTTGTTTTTTATATATGCAGGACTCGTTCACTAAAAACTGCAAGTAAAACCAGGGTTTAGCTGTCCATAACTTCAGATGGCATCTCCCAGGTAAAAGCACAACAGCTTCAACAAGATCAGTGAGAAACAATGCTCTAAGGAGTTTTTGAGAATGCCTAGAAATACTGCTCTTTCTGCATTCATGTAAATTTAGGGTTTATTGAAAGTACCAGATTAGTCTCAAAAGACTCAACTGAGAGCACTCTTTGCTTTTGTTATCAAAGCTAGAGCCACTGAATCCCATCCTTGACTGCCTTCCCTCTAGACATTCTTTTCTCATGTTCTCATCTTTCTATTGTTAAATCCTTTCTGCAATGGCAATGAACATTAATACCAGAAATAGTCGGACAGTCTGTTCTAAGGATAATTCAAAACAGTGTTTTATTCTCATGAAAACTGATCTTGATCTTTTTCTAAATGAAGCAGAAGCCTTCTTTTCATCATCCAATACTGAAATATATTACTTAATTTATTCCCCTACTAATGCATACTCATAGAAATAATTAAAAGAAGACAAAAGCAACTCCTCTGCTATTTTTCTGAACCCTGACACAATGTGCCTTTGGAAGAAGTCTTGGACTGTACATCTCAAGTTTATTATTGCATATTTGGAAGTGATTTGTGACTATGCATGGATGGAGCAGAAGGTATGCTCTTCAAGTCTTCCTGGTCTACTACGTTTGGCATATCTGATAGAGAGAGACTATATGCAACACTTACAGTCCTAAATTGAATTTTATTACACTAATGCAATCTAAGGACAATTACAAATGAAAATCAAATCTTCACGGTCGCCTCCCATGACACACTTTGCCTCACCCACAGATCATCATGAAAGGAGCTTCTCTGCAATGGGCAGCGGCCAGCAGGTCATGAGATCAAAGTTGGAATGCCCGTGGAGTGGGAATATTCTTATGAGAAAATGAAATATCAAACCCCGAAGTTTTATTTCTTACTTTCTCCTGTCTGTTTCTCTTTTAATTACTACTTTACACTACAAAATCAAATTAAATTTTATTTCCCTCTCAGGAAGTTACAAAAAAGGCCTAGCATTTGAGGATGCAATGCATTTATAACTCAGTTATAAATCATTTTTTACTTCAATCAAAGGCGGCAGGTTTTAATTTTAGAAAAACATTTGTTATTCGCAACAGTCATCTTCAACCAAAGGAAAAATGTGAAGTAAAACTTCAGCAAAACTTACACTTTTTTTTTGTAAACTTTGAAAGTAGTTTCGTTCATCCCTAATTGCCTCTGATTTCAAAGGCAGAACGTGTAGAATTGGCAAAACTATTGTTGTTATAAGTTGTCTCCTTCCTTGCACTGTTTATAGATTCCTGACAAAACATTGGAGGAACGGATTTCACTTCACGCCATAAACTTAGACGCATACTTTAATTACTCTCGCTTAAAAACGCACTGGCACGTGAAACTACATTTCTTGGCAGGATAAAGAGTAATTTTGTCAGGAAAGCTTAAAGAATAATAAAGGTCTTTTAAGACCCAGTCTGTCAACTTTACATGCCATATTACACAAAATATTCCTGTTTGAAAGATACCTCCATCTGGCATTTGTTATTACTAATTTCCCTCTATTCATAATTCACCAGCATCATTACGAGTAGAATCTCTCCAAACAAGGCAGTACATTATCATCTTAATTAAGAGAGGCACCACTTCTTAAAGTGCTGGCAACTTTGTACATAAATATCAATGTCCTAACAAATGCCATCTGTTGGTCTTGGTCTTAAACAGGAACAATCATCATGCCGGCCCAGGGTGAAGTCCTAACGAACCATTGTTACAATACCATAACGCTGGTTGCTTTCATTGGTGCGTGCAGATTTTTGGTACGTCTCAGAGGAACAACGCCGAACATTTTTCTTCTTTGTCTTTTCACAGAGCATAACATCATCCTTGGCAATCAGCACAAACAATGCTCTCCCTGCTTGCGTGTAGCAAAGAGGACAGAAGTTATTAACTGCAGCTCAAAAAGGGGTCTATCATTAGAGCTGAAGAATCAATAACTACTGAAAGTATCAAGTTTAGCAATAGCAGTGGCAACAAGACAGCAGCACGTATCGCAAACGCTTGAGCTGGTCTGACACCCCTTTTGAGGAGCAACAGTCCAGGTAAGTCATCTCATTTCTGACATCTACTACCAAGGCGCAGCAATCTACACAGAGACAATGTACATTCGCAGATCCCTCCTCACGTGGAGCTATCTTTTTGAATCAGCTCAGAAATACAAGTTCCTAACCTCTTCACCTGATATTCTTACACATGGGCAATATACTGACTGTCTACCTAAGTCTTGGCACCCACCTCTTATAGTGCTGGCAGCCATCAAAAACATTCACGGAACACAACCCAAGGAGGAAAGTGAGATGGTCACTCCTCGGAGTCATGCTACATCAGAGGGTGTTTTGGTTTAGAAAACCGCGGTCCAGGGCGAACTCACCCAGGGCAGGAAAGCCTGCATAAGCCAAGGAACTGCATGGGTCACCTTATAAAAGCTTGTACTTTTATTGTATTTCTGTGTGCTGCTTTTCAGAAAACAATAAATGCATACACCAGATTACAGCTCGGGGACACTCGGTAAGATGCTCTCAAGGCCTTACAGGATTCCCATTTGTCAACAGTAACTTTAACACCACAGGGACCTCGGAGCTCATCCCAAAAGCCCCAGACTGCAACCAAGGCTATGAATATGCATCAGCAGAAACTAAAAGGCAATAATCACTCGTAAGCTCTTTTTCTACGGCAGAAAATCAAAATAAAAAAAAACAGAGAGGGAAAGGCACATTCGCTTACGATGTTTTCACACTGAAGACGATTCAGTAACCAGATAGCAAATGCTTTTTAACACTCGCTGTTTCACATTAACAGTTTAAAGCGTTGCCCTCTTTTAAACAGGCCGAGAAATAGCCTTCCATGCTAAAGCACAGAGGTGACTGTAATTCCCACAGTGCATCCCTGGCAGAGTTGTCTTTAACTGAAACAAATGATGCCTACGGCTTTGAAACAGGAGTCCAACCCGCTACTATCACCAGAACCAAAAAATTCTGAGGTGCTCCAAGGACAGCCCAAAAGACCTACCTGCTCACTGCCTTGTTCTAACATGTTGTAGATAAGCTTGAATACGTACACCAGGACTGCTTTATGCCTGAAATGGAAACTCCGAACTTCAAGCAGGAACACTCGCTGCTACACCTCTCCTTGAAACTTCATGAGCCTCTGGCTCTTTGGTAAAACACATCTCCTGGGCTTCCCCAGGTCAGGTACAGGTTGGAGACATACTACACTCATACACTTCAAGATTAGAGAAGATAAAACAGGTCAGGGAGTTTGAGATATCTGACTGTATCTATCTGTTAATGACTGCATTTCTGATAGTCATGTTCTGATAAGCTATGCCATTGCAGTTCTTTTTTACTACTTTTCTTCAAGAAATAAAAAGCTACATCTGCGACTGTGAAATAGGTTTAATTGCAGATACCTAGATGATAGAAAATTCTCCTGGTGGTTCCCGCTGTTGTTAACTAACACTAGAGGGCACTGCTTATTTCTTTATTTTATGAAGGAAAAGGCACTCTATCCCTCCATGGGCTTCCCACTGATCGAGCAATACTGTTTGGGATGCTGAGTTGGTACATCATTAACCTTGAAACCCTGCTTTTTATCTGTAGACTGTAGGACATCCTGAGAAATTAAAAAGCATCAGCACTGCCAACCTCAAACATTCAAAATCAGAGCCAACTTTTTTGAAACTATCTGATAGAAAACCAGATACTGGTATGGGCTTGAGTTTTATTTACCCTTCTGTAACAAGCAAGAGTCACATTTGTTAAATTATCCTTCACATCATAACGGGTAGGTGTATATCCTTGAAAGACAAAGAGATTCCCTTAGCTCACCACACAGGCAGAGCGTCACAGATAACCAGGCTTGCGATACAGACAGACACATGTGAGAGGCAGCAACCTACAAGTGCCTATTTTCTTGCAACAGCAGCACTTTGGTCGAGAGAAGGCTTCATGCTCTAAAAGAAAACCATTATTTATTACTCTGGGGTTTTGTTTGCTTTTACTTTTGTAAAAATAACTCTCCTAGAGAGGAAAGGAAAACAACTCATGCTAGGTGAAAAGGGATTTCTCCAGGTGAATTTGGTATAAACGTGGCGGTGGAGGGGAGGCAGTCTGGTTTGCAATCAGCATCTTTTCAGAAAGCAAGAGAAGCCTTTAAAGATCTTTATTTTATTGGACGACTTTTAAAGGGGACAGCTTTTAAAGGGGATTCTGTATTTTCAAAGACGACCATCAGAGGCTCAAATTTCATTGGGTATTCAACTCTTTTGACTACCTGGGAAAAGGGACTTTTTAAAGAAAATAATAATTGGTCTTTACATTCTTAATGAAAGTACTGACTTTTCTTCTGCTTTCTATGGGAAAATGAGTGTTTTCAATCCACAATAATAAAAGCAAAAACAGAACTGGCTGAATATTGCTTGGTTCAGTCCCATGTGTTACACCTGACCTCCGACCGACAGGGTACCATCCTCCTCCCTTCCTCTTCCATCACACCCATTGAATTACTCCCTGGGATACAGTAATTTATGTAGCATCAGCCTTTTGAGCTATTGGCAAAGGCTCGTGAACATCTGGCTGAGCACAAATGGGAGTTGCTCTGCTTCACTTGCTGCTGCCTGAATGACCTCCACGTCTCCCATCCATGCCTCTTTTCTTTAAACTATAATTTCAAGACGAAGCTCCTTTCCTTACAAAAACATAAAAGGGAGATTAACTCCACATTTGATTACATTAGCAGGGTACCTGGTGCAGATCTAATTAAAGGACATTTGAAACATTTCCTGCCATTCATTTCTAAAGTCCTTGCATGGGACAGAAGTAGCAATATTCTCTGGCTTCCACTAGCCACTTGCAAACTGGCTAGTACTTAGAAACTAAAAACTTAATTCTTGTCCCTGCGACAATGAATAAAACATTATCTTAAGTGCTCACTAGGAAAAAGCATTAGTGATAGAAGTAATAGTCTTTTAGAATTTAAATGAACTAACTGCCTAGGTTTCCACCAGCACTGATGGGGGAAAAAAAATTCAAGAACAAAGAAAAATGTTTATAACAATAAAAAAACCTCTTTCTGCGAATGCCAAGTACCACACTTCCAAATTTATTACTACGCTATTCCAATTTTAAATGGGTGTTATTCTATCTGAATGAATTTACAGAATTACAAAACTGGGTAAAAATTTGAGCAGCACAGCAAGAAGTCAGGCATACGGGTCCAATCCTGCGAACAAACTTCAGGAAGCAGCCTGGTAGACTTCACAGGGTTACTCAAGTGGGCTCATGGTTACATATAGTGCTGCAGATCTATAAAACAACTGTATATAAAACTAATTAATGCAGTGTGCCAGTCTTTCACTGTATGTCAAACAAATTAAAGCAGTCCTCTAAGAAAAGACCTGGCCCCATGCCAAGAACAAGCTCTCTTTTTAGTTTTGCTTTTGTCCACAAAAGCTAGTCATAAATGTGTTGGCCAGACAAGGCACTCTCCTTTTCCTCCCAGACCCCCTAGAAAATACATGGAGAAGGGATTCATTCACAGGCACATTGCCCACTATTGCATTAACACAATTGCCGCTTCTGCTGAGATTACTTTGTTTTGCATATTACAAATCTTCATTTTTTCTCCGAATCTGATCTTATTTTCTCTCTATAAATAGTTTATTATGCATTAATTAGCACAACACATCACATGTGAACTCAAGCTATATATTCTCCCACTGATCCAGGGATAAATGATTAGCACTTAGCGAGGAAAAGGAGTTTTCCCACAGCAAAGGACCCCAGTCCAAGCAAGTGGCCGCATACAAATTTCGGGAAGCCTGGCCGCGCAATGCCGAGCCCACGTCACTGTCAGTGCCGACTGCTCTGGAGGAATGTGCAGGCTGCCTCTAAGGAATGCCACCCCGGCTCCCCGTCAGAGCAAAACCTCCCTCCCCTCCTTTTCATTCAGACACATGGCAGCTGCTTAGCTAATTATCTGGGACAGTGGGTCCCCTCAGCGAGGAGCGTCCTTTGCCCCCGCTGGGAGAGGGGGATCCTTTGTGGGGAGAGGATCCTATTACGCCTGCATATGAGAAGAGCTCCCCTTCAAGTCTGCATCCTTATTCCCTTTCTCTGTAAAGGACCCGCAGGTGGGGAGTGGGAGGTGGGAAAGCCACAAAATAGCCTTGGACATCCTTTCCTATCCCATATCCTAAAGCCACGCTGGCAGAGGCTTAAAGCAGAGGGTGCAAAGAGCCACCTGCAAATCCCAGGGAGCCCGTGGGTTTGGACAGGCAAGCAGGGAGAACTCCATGGTGGGACCTCCACTGGGAATGAAAAATACCCGACATGGCCAGCACTTCAGATCAATTCTGTACACTCGTGTTTAAGGAGTTCCCAGCCTCTTCAAGGGCAGAAGTCTGCCTTCCTGCCACTGCAAGAAGCAACAGGCAGAAACAGTCCCCTAGATTTCCACAGGGAGAGCACACAGGGCAGAAACCCCACTTTGGGAAGAAGGATTGGAGCTAACCTTTTTCAAACGTTTCTCTGAAGCGCCAAATGTCATAACTTCTATCACAAGGGAATTAACATAAAACTGTCAGCACAAGAACGATTATACATTTAAATTCATTAATAAATGTATCCACTCCTCCAGTTGCAAGTGTCTTCCCCATGAAGCGCACCCTGATTCTTGCTCCTGTATTTCCAAGAGACATGAAGTGAGATTCGATCATTTGCGGGAAAAGGAGTAACAATAAGAAAACTCCAGAGGACTGAGGAGAAGAACAATGACCCTGAAGATGAGGCAGCAGAGACATGCAACAACAGAGAAACAATGCAAAGAGAAGTACAGAAGAGCAGAGGGGAGTCAGTAAGAGGGAGAACAGACAGCAGGAGAGGTGAAGGTCTGGAGTGCCACTAATACAAAACCAATGATGCTTAAAGAAAGCAGTAATGCTTAAAAAATCACCTACAGAGAACTAAACTTAAGAATTAAGAAGCATGGAAATACTGAGTGAGAAACTGAATCATTTGTGTAAAACAGAGATGGAGAAATCATCCTTTCAGGGTAGGTCCTTTTCTTTCTGAACACATCATTCCTGAACATCCTGGAGACTCCCCCACCCCTGGTTGCAGGTTTTAGTCAATGCTTGAGATTCATTACCAACATAAACTACAGCAACATCTAAGTAATTCAGTGAGATTTAAGAGGAGGAGGTTTTTACACATCTAGCTGGTAGAAGGGACATTCCAGTCTTCATCATACTCTGCTCTGGGAGCCTAACAAGTCTAAACTGATCTCTCCTCTCGACCATTTCTACCAAACTTCTGTTTATTCTGCTTGGCTTCAGGCAAACCATGTGTCATGGATAAACCATTAGCCAGAGTCTCCCCTTCACAAAGCTCTAAATTACTATCCCTTTGCTCCTGTAGACCCATCCACACGCACATGGAACTAGGAAGAACATCTGTCACGCTATCGGTACACACTATGGCAAACAAATGCCAATGATTTACACTAAAGGGAGATGCTAAAACGCAGCAAGTGTTTCTATAGTTAAGTGCAAAAGGAAATCTTCGTTTTCATCTGCAGGGTCCTGGGGGTTACAGCTATGGAAGCTGGTACTCTCTGTATGCTGCGCTGCATTATGCTAAGATCTTAAAAACTGATGGTGTCAAAACTTCCTTTCGCTATTTCCATTTCTAACTTACTTAGTATATTAAGGCCCTGCTTACTCATAAGCAAGTGAAAGAAGGACATATAAGCTGATGTGGGCTGAGAGCAGGGTCAAGCTGCCTGACAGAAAGGGCTAGTAATTTTTCCCTTAGTTTTATACCTCTGTGCTCGCTACTGTTTTCCCAACTCTGTACAGCAGAAACCTGTCTCAGTTGTCTTCTACTGCTGCTGTGGAAAAAAGGACATAAGCAATAAAAAAGCCCAACAGCAGGAGAGCACAACAGCAGGTTTTACTTAAATTATGAAGTAAAAATTAGAATGGGACATTAAAACCCAGAGTCAACAAGGAATCACTTAACTGCACAGAAAGCAGCAGCAACAAACCCAAGACACTTGAATGGCTGAAGCATTTCAATGATTAAAAAAACCCAGGCTTTATAAATTAGTTGTCTCTGGAGACATAAAGAAAATGCAGGGGGTGTTCATTGAAAAAAAATCTTTTTTATAACTGGCTTTCGTGGTCAGGCTGGAGCTGGAGAAATTACTGTCAGGCCAATGCCACAAAAAGCATTTGCTGTCCTCTATGAGCTGAAAGCTATGAACAAACCGGAACAGCAAGGCATCTTTGAATCCACTTATCATTTGAATATCACCGCAGCTTTTCTTTCCATTTCCAAATTACTTCTCTTACATGTATCCTTTCTGATTTTGCAAGCTAGAATACCGAATGCCCCTTTACAGTTACATTTCCCATCCAGTCTGATACCTACTAATAACTTCGGACACATGGGGAAAGCCTGCTGTTGGAAACAATGGCAGTGAATAAGTACACTGTGTAGGTCCACGGACACAGTACAGATCTAGAATAAATTGCTCAAGCAGCTCGGTCTTCCTTCCTTCCTTGAAATAAAAAGCAACACTAGAACRGAATATTCGAAAGTTACAGCCTTGCCAACTTATTAACAAAATAAAGATCCTCTGCCTCTTCAGCCGATTCATTCCAGCGATGGAACAGGCACTGTAGCGTGCCTCCCTGCAATGATTTATTTATACAGGTCCTCTCCACTTGAATGCAAAAGGCACTAATATGCTCTTTAGTTCTGAAGTGCAGGAAACAGTACTTTGGATTGATAACTTCAAAGGAGGGCACTTCTACATGTCCAAAAAATGCTGTGACTGCTCTTCTGTAAAAGTCAAAGGGTTACAGAAGGGAAAAGGCCGYGTAACAAGGTCAAATATTACAGCACCGTATTACAGCAAGTGGTGATGGAAAAGACTTAAGAGGTCATCTTGTTCATCCCCATACTAATGCAAAATTGTTCCCTAGAGAGTAATACAGCAGGAAAGTAGTTGTTATACTAAAATATAGGTTACATAATTCAARAGAATGGGGCCAGGGAAAATAGCTAGAAAAGAAAATGATATAGAAGAACTTACTGCTTTCTTTAGAGATTACTGCAACCAATCTGAGGCTAAAAAATAATCATAAAAAACCATATGTTGAGGCCAATCTTTAACATTTGTTTCAGTTTACAACTAGGTCTCCGAATTGCTGACCTGTATGCTTATGCTTGAACAAGCACATCAGTGCCTCTTGTACAAGTACTTAATAACGACATGCTAGTCACGATTTGAGTTTTCTGGTTTTATTCCATTTTAAACACAGTGCCAACATGCTGCCCTGCATGCTCAATCAGTATTAGTAAACAAAGAGCAACAAGCAAAGTATAGCAACCTATCACCAAAAAAAAAGACAAAATATTTAGGCACACACCCGCTATCCCTAAAATTATGAATGCCTTATCTGTGCTGACAGCTTGGCAAGAGGCAAAACATCCAAGCACGAAGACATTACAGGTTTGTGCCAAGAATGCGAATGAGCTCCTGAGCTTCAAGTTCAGACCAAGTTTTACTGTTGTGTAAGACATGCCAAAATATGTCAGAGGCTATCTCCAAGACTAGGTTGTTCCAGTGACCCCAGTCCATCCTCAGGAAGTGCATCAGGATTTACCAGCCTTCGGACCTCAAAGGATGCAGCCCCCTAATAAGCTGCATGTGTTCGACCCCATCAGACATCATTCGAAAATTTAGACAGCAAGTACGGACTACTCATTTGATAGCAAGGCAACAGGCAAAAGAGCAGCAGCAGCAGCTGATGGTGAAAATCTGATAAAGCTGCTTCTCCTCAGACTGCTGCTAGTGATTGCAATGGTGTGTGCATCTTTAAATACCTGAGCCTGCATTGGCTACATGCATGTGAGACTTTCCAGTCTCACAACCACACTGCTGGGGGCAACGGGTTCCAACTCAATGTTGGGTTTTTTTTGACCATTTGGAGTGGCCAAGACTAAGCATCCACCACAAAATCCTCACATACAAAAAACAGTAGGTGTGCCTGAGACACACAATATATATTAAGGATTAGTATTTATTTATACTTCAGCATCACCCAGAAGCATCAGCCACACAGTCATGAAGATCCCTTCTGGAAAGCTTCTAGAGGGGGCACCTGACTCCAGTGGAGCTTCATCTATAGGATTTTTTTCCCCAAATTAATTAAAAAACAGAATAAGCAAATAATTCCAATGGAAATGCCACAGCATCTCCAGGATATTTATTTCAGTATTTCACTACATTCACTGATGATAACATTGATTCCKAAAACAATTTTTTAAAATTTAATGTTCAGACCTCCCCAGTCTGAAAATTCTTGTAATGTCTCCATATAACAGCCTCTTCCTTACGTTAAACAACTTTACTTGTAGCTCATCTTTCTTAAACCTCTGATAGTTCTTCTTGTTCTTGAGTACATCCTCTAATGAAGTCACATCTTTAAATGCCCAAACCCAGACACAGCAATTCAACTGAGGCTTTACTGATTTTGAGTAAAGAGGAGAAAGAGCATTTCAACAGATGAAGACTTGGTTTTGCTTTAGTATTACAGAGTCACATAGCAAAGAACAACCCCTGAAGTAATAGTCTCATAGTTCCTAGCAGCCGTGATCTCAGTCAAAAACATTAGGCTAGTTAACCAGCTTTGTTCAAATAACTTGATCTGTCTTTTTCCATGTGTCTTGATGTGTTTTAGGGTTCTTGAAGGATGCTTCTTTAGGATACTTGAAGGATATAGTTAAATTAACAGAAATTAAGTTAACAGAGGCTGATTTGCAACAGAAAGGGAATGAATAAGTATCAGATGTGCAGAAGGACAGAGCGCAGCACAAATATTTTTAGCAGATGTCAAAGTAATTCAGGGTCAGCAAGTTTCCCATCATTCTGAAATTGCTGGGACACATGAAAAATGCACCATTTTGGCAACTGAAAGGAAAAGAAAACCCCAGGAATAAACTGGAACAGAACCACTAAGATCTCGAGCTAAATCCATGCCAATGCATGAATCTCATCTGATGTGGATGCCAGGTCAAGCACGTGGCCAGTCCTCATGCAGTAGCCTGGGGAGGCTCGGAGGTCCCTGCTATCTGCTGGACAACTCACCTCCCAGCGTTTCTACCGCTGCTGCCGCTATGTGCCTCGCCATCTCCTGGGTCACACTGGCATGTGTTGGGTGCAGGTGGCTGACACATCACTGCTGCATCTGCTGTACTGTGCCTCACAGCAAGAGGGATGAGCAGGCACCCCAAGAACACTGCACAGGCACCACGATAAGCTTAACACACTGGGAAGGGAGGTAACACCATGGGGGAGCCAACAGCCTCAAGCTTCACATGCCGCACCCAACAGCCCTGCAAGAGAGCACTGCAGTTGCTATCCTTTACTCCTGTGCAATTTATTTGTCCTTCAATTGCTATTTTTTATTACTACTCAGATTGTTTTGAATATAAAGGCTTCTCCAGCAGCGGGGACACACCTTCACACTCTCTTAAGGACCTGTACATCARACTGCAAAGACTTAACAGTGGAAGTACTTAGGTACTTCACATCCTTTTAAAAATGAGGTAAAAGCAGGGTACTGCTCCACTTTCCAAGTACCACAGTTAGGACGAAGGGAGGTGCCCAAAGCCACACATATTAAAATCAGGAAATCAGTGATGAAAGACCGCCTTCATCAAGTGGGAACTTCACTTTTGGAATCTCTCCCCCATTTTCACAGGTGAAAAATATCCCAGATTTTCCAGGAACAAGATGTGCAATACTGGTAGACTCTGCAGCAGTATGGYTGGATGTAACAGTGAGAGAGAATACAAAGCAAATATCTGAGCAATCATTTCACCCCCATTAACAAATACAACAAATAAAAACCTCTGTGCTAAATGCTTCTCTCAGTTGCATTTGGAAATCGGTGAGTTTGCTGAAGTGCATTAGCCACACAGGTCCTACATAGCAGCATGAGAGAAGCTTATACACAAACCCTCCCCCTGCTCTGGCAACAGATTTTCCCCTTCCGAAACAAAAACTGGCCGATGCCTCCCCAGGCAATGGTGCGCTGCCCATTGGGGCACCAGCTCTTCACCTCTCTCACCGTCTGCAGAGGTGGAGGCGAGACAGACCCTGGAGCACTCCTAGCCTCACTTTGACTAATTTCCCACTTGTTTCCCCCCCCAACCCCTACACATGAACAGTTTTTCTAACAAATATAATTTAAATGAAAAGTCACTCAAGCTATTGGGTTCCTTTCCATACGGCTCAGTCCTGTGCTGGTTCAGGGCAGTTTCCCGGCAAGTTTGCAATGGGCCCGAAATACCATGTTTGCAGCTTAACAGCTGAACAACCCAAACAATTCCTTTTAGTACCAGCAAACCTCTACATCTGATCTGTAACAACAATAAAAAGCTATTTCTGAAGCACATAAGAAGAGTTTTCCTTTTACCCTCCCCAGAGGAAAGGCTATCCTCCCAGCGCTCTCCACATACCGCCTACCATCCATTTATATTTTCAAACATTCCTGAAGTGCAATTTCTGTTTACCACACCGTGCGGTACTCGGCCTGAACTTGTTTAACACATGTTCACGTTATTTATCCAAACTCATTCATCACAGTTGTAAAACATCTGACAGACGATGGAGGTTTTCCAGTATGTATCAGGCCTCTTGCTTAATTCAACCGCTGATTATTTCCACCTCTAAGTAATTTGACCAAAGCCACACGAAAGCATTCAGCTATACTAAATTTTTCTCTGTTCATTATTAATTCAGTCACTGGCTTGGAAAAGGTCTAGCTCTACTTACCTAATTAATCAGGAGAATATCAACTATATACACACACACTATATATACACACATAATATATACACATATTAGTTATATATATTATTATATATGTTTATATATACATATATGTTATATATATTTTTATACATATTATACACATATAAATGCAATAGTTTCTTTTTAGGAGGATCCACGTGATAAGAAAAGTTTAATTGCCACATGGATTGGAAATTGTCGTTTGTAATACAAATACAGCCAGCTGCTATGCAAAATGTTTCTCTATGCAAAATGTAAGGTCCTTCCACATTGGTGCCTTCCTCTCCCTTGTGTTTACGGAGAACCGGAGAAGGATAGTGACCCTCGAGGCCACAGCTCTGGTCCTTTTGCTCTGCTAACCTAATCTGGGGTTATATCAGTTTCCAAAAAAATCTTACACAGGTTATAAGCAAGTGAAAGCTACAATTAACTCTTCAGAAATGCCAGATTTTGTGTTCCTGCTCTTTCTGCTTTACTATCCTTCTCAGCTACAGCTACCATCATTTCCATTGTCCAAAGTGTGTGGTAGCTCAAAGACTACAAATGTGATGATTAGGGCTGGCTCTAAAGTCCATCAAGAAAAAGACAGGCAAGCACTGATACTGATGCAAAAGTTATTCATACACCAGCACGTTGCTCAATCTTCCCTGATGTGCTACGTCAAGTGATTCAACTGATCCTGCATTACTCACCTATGACGACACACTCTCTTCTCTACCCCTTCTATCTGATGATACTTACAAATAATTTTTCTTAGGAGGCAACCCCATAAAAACAGCAATTTACTGTGAAGCCAAAGCCACTCTCCCAGCACAGAACCTTTGTAGTCTCTCTGCTAAAACAGGAATAATTTCCAATTTCCTGCTGTAGGCTAAATGCTTACAGCTATGGGCAGCAACATGTTACCATTAACTGTAGCAGGAATATGTCTTGTTACAAGAGGTCATATCCAAAAAGTTAACCACTCGCTCAGTCAGCTGGATGAATACTCAGATTTCCTTATTCGCATCCCTAAGCAACTAGGCAACATCCCTCAAGCACATGAAGATGTGGAAGTTCTCACCCTGACTGATCCCTGCTGGTCAGGCCCTCCAAATTCTGTCCCGCCTCACAGAACGGGCACTCCTGTCTTAGCGATGAAACGAAAAGGTTCCCTGCTAAATCTTAACGTCATGAAAGTACAGGTCCTATTTCAGCCGCAACATTACACAACCTTAGCTACTTAGCATAATCACGTACGAACGCAACTGTTCCTGAACAACATAGCTGACTTGGCAAAATACACAAGGAGTAGTTGGCACCATGAACACCAGACAGTCACTCAGGGTTCACCCTTCACAAGCGCGCGTGGATTTGTGTAGCCCTCATGACTTCACCGAGGAAATACTGTGACAGATTCAATATGACTTTTATGCAAATGAGTTTATGACAATGGTGTGCATGAAGGTACCGCTTCTTTTCCGCAGCTAGCAAGGAATTTTCCTGTTTCCTATCAGTTTGGCTAAACCAAACATAAGGATATATTTTGTATATAAATTAAAACGATCAGCCAGTTCTGGAGCCTTTATCCTTAGAGGTATTCAATACCTGACTGGACACAGTCTTGAGCAACCTGCTCTGGCTGACCCTGCTTGGAGCAGGGGAGTTGGACAAGACAATCTCCAGCGGTGCCATCCAACTTCAACGATTGTGTGAACAGTCTTCAAACAGTTCTGTATAGCTTCTCGTCCAGTTGACAGAGCTGATACATGCACATACTACAGCACGCATGCGACACACATTCAGCTACTTAATGCAAAATTTTTAAATTCCCAGCTACAGGAAAACACAGTAATATAAAATCCATAAATTCACAAATTCACTTAGTATAAGCATCATATGCACTAAGTCAATGTAGTTTGGAATCAGATCCTGCAACTGGAAAGTAAAAACTGTTCGGCTTTCTGTGATTACTGAGCACAAGTACCATATTGCCTTTTTACTTCTTGTCTCTTCCAGAAGGAAGATCTTTCATTGTTCCTTTTTTTTTGCGTACTTTGCATTGCTCATTAATCATACTGACACAAGTCTATAACCACAAAACTAGAAGCAAGCGAACAGCTAGGATCTGCAAGAACATTAAAAGGACCAGATCCTCCCTTCAGGTTTCCTAATAGGCTTTCCAGATACAAAAAAATGTAGTTCAAAAAGTGTCATACGTGCTATGAGAATTCAAGATCCATTCACTGTTCCTGACAAACCCACAACTGTTTGCTGCATGGTTTGGCTGTCTCATATGTTACTTTCTTTTTTTTTTCCCCTTGAAGAACTGTGTAAAACAACATTATGAACTACATCATCACATTTTCACTTGACAGCACAGGTTGCTTAGTGCAGACCTCAGAGTAAATAAATAATTTCCTATCCTTTCCCACTTCAGGAATCCTATACAGACGTATTTATTGTCAGACTGAATCGGAAAGGAATGCTGGATCACTTCTCTTTTTCCGAAAGAAAAGATTTAGACTTAGTTGTAAGTTTACGCTGTGTTGATGTTATTTGGTGGGTGAGAAACACACAGAGCAAATTATACATGATTTAAGGGACTCTTGCAAGGACAGAAGTGTCCTGGGAGAGCGATGCCCAGGGAGAAGCCGGGGCAGTAAACTGAGAGTGAAAAATCTCCGCTTCTCTTAAGCCAACTGGATCTTTGCCACTGCCTTAGAGAGTCTTTACCTTCCAAGGGCTAGTGTGGATCTGACCCCTTTGCCTCTCTCCACCCCCCACACTGTCATTATTTCTAAAGTCTATGCAGAGCCACTGGAAAATAAGGACGGTGACGGGGGATGAATACAGAAAGCAGCTCCAGCAAGAAAACAATAGGGTTTGTACATCTGATTATATTCTATTACATTCAGAAAACAGGAAAATGTGGTTTCTTACAAGAAACACAGGACATATTATTACTACTGTCTACAGAAGGAGAACCACGAAGAAATAACCAGTTGCTCAAGGTTGCCTTAGTGGCGCTCCTGGTCTGCAACCAGTACTAATCCTCCAYACAGAAAGCAGTGAAGCTGCAGGGACAAAATACCGTAAGAAAAAAAAAAAACAAAACACCTTTTTCTTTGGACTGAAGAACTATTTCTTACTGTATACTTCTTTTTTATTGCTCTTGGCTAGGCTTTTTATGCAAATCAGTGCCCTACAGCCTACTGCCATATGCTGTATGTGAGACAACCTCTCAAGTGTGTACAGAAAACTTCAGCTGGTGCAGGATTTGGCAACTTGCTTGTTAAGTGGCATTTTAATTCATGAGCGTATTAAATCCATGATGCATAATCTGCTTGGGCAGCCTGCTAGTTTTAAGATGTTAGTCTAGACCTATAAAGCCGTAAATGTCTTGGGACCTATTTATCCAGGAATCGAGCTTTTTTGGAGGTTTTCCGATGAAACAAAAGTTACAATCAGAAAACGTCAGTCACTAAGTTGGAAACTTTGCTTTCTCAGTCTCTCGCAGCCAACAAACTTTCTTTAGATCCAAGATAGGATCCCAGTGAGGTTTGCCTAGATTAATTATAGCTGGGGACCCAGGAGGGATACAGTCTTCAGCCCTAAGACAGTCCTGTGGGAAGCTGTGGGGCTGCACCATGGTGAGGCAAATCAGAAGGGAACAAACTCCCGGTCCTAAAACTGAGAGCTGGCGGAGCCCAAGCTCCGCTGCAGGAATCCCAGAGAGCCCAACCCAGAGCCGCAGTGCCGAAAAAATGAGAAACGTGCATTTCAGCCACAAATTTAAGAAAGGAAAAACTAATTTGTACTCAAAGTACCTTTACTTCAATATCATTTTTCTGCAGAGGTATTAAGATGGTATTTCCTGAGTAGTTTCTGAGCTGTGCCACAGAATATTGGGTGTGTTTGTGAAATCTCTGTCATTCCTCACTCCCTACAACTTCAGGGGTTTGCATGTCTGTAACAATCTTATTTTTTTCCGGTGTTCTATTAGCAGCCCCTTTCTGAGAAATGCCAAGTGGCATCATGCCCAGAATTGCTTGCCAGCTAATCTCAGAGGACTGGGCATTATGCCATTTGAATTAAAAGAGCTCAGCTCTAACTCACTGATAACATTTAGGAATCAAACCAATAAAATGGAGAAACAAAACGAATATGAGTAATCTCTGAATGCACACAGATGATAGCTTTTACTGAAAATGTATACAGTTATGGAGAAAGAAAAAAAATCAGTAGCGGTCTTTTCTCCAAAACAAAAACAGGGTTCAAGAGAGAACAATCTGCTATGATTTCATCAGTTTCTGAGCATGGCAAAAAGAAAAAAGGGAATTTGCACATTTAACTACAAAGGTAACGTCACAGGGATCCCTGCAACAGGGGGCTCAAACTTCAGGCAAGCTGTGCTACGCCACTCACCCCAGAGAGTCAGAGGAGAAAAGAATTTGCATCTGAAGGGAACAATGGAGTTTTCCCCTCAATCCCTTCATTCTGGCCTTTTGAAACGTCCTTCCTAAAATAAAGAGGACGTTTAATTTATGAAGACCAATAAAATCATAAATAGCCAGTTAAAAAGTCTGCATAATCCTCTCTAACATTGTCCACATCAACAATAAAACATGGGATACTTCAGCATGTGCACATAGACGAGCGGGCAAGAACACGGACTAACGATTCTATAAACTGTTTTTCTATCACAAGTTTTTAGGTTTTATAGGCTAGAAATTCCCACGTACAACACAGCCGACAGGAGGGGTATGGGAAGGAAAAACATGAGGCTAATAAGGATGTGACTATTAGGAAATAAAACAATTCAAAACCATTTCCTATAACACAATTAAAGAAAAATATGGGAGGCAACTTTGGCTTACTCTGACTGCTGTCTTTATAAAGCATATCTGCGTTATTTACATCTTCTCCTCTACTCTTTCGGAGACCACGAGCCAGTAGAGGACAGTTATTTTTTCCTTCCACTTGCTCATGCATGCCTTAGAAGGTCGGCTAGTCTCCCTCTTGGAGTATTTCATAGTTTAATTAACAGAGACAACAGCTAATCAAATTAAATAAAACATATGGAGAAAACTGTCCTTTTCCTGTGACAAAACAACATCCAGGCATTTTTTTCAGGAACATCCACTGAGAAATAACAACTGAGAGGGGAGTTGGCAGGTCTCTCTTACAAGCAAGGCATGCTCCGCAGGGTGAAGCACTTTTAACTTTGGTCAGAACAACCACAGTTCGGATAGATGGAGGCCTGTAAAAGCCACTTGCTTTTTCAGCCCCCTTTGCAAAGCATGGACGTTAACCATAAACAGGCATCTTGGCACCATTCAGAGGCGGACATTCCAGAGAGCACGTAACCTTGTGCGAGGCGCTTGCCCTCTCCCCACCTTTGCCCCTCTGCCTGCAAAGCCCCTCATGTGTCCCGCTGCCTTTGGGGGGCTGCGGGGATCTGCTCACCTTGGTCTCCCAAGGTAGGAGGGGACAGCCACGCGTCTACTGGAGCTATGTAAGTAAAAAAGGAGCTCGTGGGCAGGCAGCTCTGCCTCAACCCAGCACACTGCTTTCAATGTCAGCCCTGAGCTACCCTCGCCGCTCAACGTCCCGGGTCGCAACTTGCAGCAGAGAAGAGGGCAATGCTCCCCCAGCCTCCCCACGGCCCTGCTGGACTGCCAGGGCCTCGGTCCTGCCCCAAAGTATCAGCACTGCTGTGCAAACACCCTGCCCTTGCCGGGGAGAGGCCTGCCGGTGCCGAAGTGACAACCGTTCTCATGTGGTTTGGACGGCCGTTCCCCATCTGGTTTTCCACGTGGTGCCCTCACTAGTGATTCCCCAATTCACTCTCAACTGACAGGAACCCTCTTCCAGCACTGCCCATTGCTGTCTGGCCGTGACACCCCGGCTTTTCCAGACTAACTTGTTTTCCCATGCAGCACTGTTTCAAGCCACCCAGCGACCACCCACCAGCCCAGGCCCAGGCACCCCTGGGACATTCCACTGGGAACGATCCAGAGCAAAAGACCTGGCTGCCGGGATGCGTGGCTCTGGGAGCRTTCTCTTGCACGCGGGCATGGCAAACCCTGCTCTGCAAGCCTTGCCTCAAGGCGCCAACACCGTCTGTGACGGAGTGGAGACCTAACACAAGGCTTGTTGCAAAAACCCGTCGCTGGCTCCTGCGATCCACTTTTTCGCCTCCGACGGACCGCGCTGATGGAGCACAGGAAGGAGAGGAGCCCAGAAGCAAACGCTGCAGCACTTCTTCATCCTTTCTGCTGGCATGGCTTGCAGTAACGACCACATTAAAAACAAGCAAAAAAGCAGAACACTACTGAAACATTGAATTTTATATGTATTATCTTAATTCCAAACCACACATTTCTTCCAGTGAGAATCATATCTGACTTGCTATTGACCCGGACAGGAATTCAGAGGAAAAGGGACTAGCTTCTGAGGTGCTATCCAAAAAACTGTTTACTACCTAACATATTAGCTACTAGTGTAGAAATATTAGCTTATTAGCTGTTAGTGTAGATGAGGCGCTTAGGGACATGGTTTAGTGGGCATGGTGGTGTTGGGTTGACGGTTGGACTTGATGATCTTAGAGGTCCTTTCCAACCTTAATGATTCTATGATTCTATGATTCTAATCATTCATACTTTCATTCACTTTCTAATCATTCATACTTTCAGTTTCTGGGGTGCTTCTTCACCCTTAGCAAAGTTTGTTCATGACAAGACAGACAACAAAGCAAAACCAGAACTAAACCCCCTCCAATGAGAGCAGAGCAGATCGAACCTAGAAATCAATAAAGGACAAAAGCATAATTACGAATGACACTTGTACAAGGTCACTTCCCATAGCCCAGCGGTATGTTTTTATATTGATCTTTTAGCTGCTGTAGGACTGGATTAGTTACAGTGGTTACAGTGCCAAAGATAGTCAGATTTTTAAATACTTCCATACATCCCGTTTCTTTCAAGGGCGTAACACACCTTACAGAAGTCCTCAGGACATCAAATGCTATGGATAGGCAGGAACTACACAGATTTGTGCTCTGTGTTATATCAAGGCCATTGTCAATACTAACCAATCATGTAGGATGAATTTACAAGAAATTTTTGGGGAATGCTTAACATACGCACACATACAAACGCACGCAAATAATCAAAGTACGCTGTGCCATTCACATCTTCCTGGTATCTTCATTTTATCACACTTTTGATCAAAATACACTGTCATTTTCCTCTACCAATAATATGGCTAGTAATTCATCAAATACTTGAATACCAAAAGAGACATTTCACTGAAAAATTACACGCCCTGAAAGATGTAAAGCAACACCCACTGCAACTGCTTTTACTTTGGCATGCTAGCCTTCTTCCCAGCATGAACGGATGTGACAACAGACAGATTACAGTTTACAGATTGTAAGTAAAATACCCCAGATAAACAAGTTGGCTAGTTATACGCGATCAGAAAATCAGCTCACTTCAAAATCTCTGAAGATAGAAAACAGTAATGAAAAAAAAAAATCAAAGTTCCTGTGAGAAGCGACCCAGGACCTGAACTTCAGATGCAATTACTCCCTGAGCCCTTGATTCGTAGATGAGCCTGAACGTGGTAAACGTGCTCCTTCTACAGACTAACAAAACAAATGAGACTTTATTATGCAATTAAAATCAAGCACCATTTTTCTGTGATTACATCAGAATTTGCCTAAAGAAATCAACATTCCTGAAGCTGGAGCACTCTAGCTGTGCTACATGTGCTGTCAGAGGCAGGTTAAATCAGTCGGGAATGCTAGCTGCCTAGTATCTGGCTTCAATTTTCCCTGGCAGTTAACTTCTTTAGCGTTAAACTACAGTAAATCAGTACACTGCAAGGAGTATTTCCTTCTCCTTTTGAGATGCTGTCCTATGAAAATCCTAAGTAAAAGAAATCTTTTGCAAGTAGTTGGAAATTCTTTCCCAGGCTTCAGCCTGCAGAGCATCACTGCACTACCTACCCACCAAAAACTTTTTCCGCTAGATAAACATGTTTGTGCGTCTCCTGGTCATGTTTTTGTCTTCTCTCAGATTGCTTTCTGAAGGGCAAAGCAAAAGACTGTGAATACATTTGTGTGACTGTTTTGGCATGGGAATGATTTCACATCAATGACAGCATTTCCATACCACTCCAGTGGGGTAGCACAGCGCTAGTCCAGCAGTACAAACTGATACCTCCTGTCTGCAGGAGAACCACTCTCCCTTTTCCTATAGACCAAGCCTGCAAAATCCACATACAAAGTTCTGTCCAAATCTGAAGAGACTTAAGTGAGGGCAAAAATGAACATTTTTTTTTTTATCTACAGATTTTTTTTTATCTACTTTTTTTTTTTATCTACAAAACAAGCACAAAAAACACCAAAAAGCTAATGTGAATTTAGTAAAGCTACAGAGATACGGTTTGCACACACACAGTTTGCACTTTCTTCTCTTTATCTAACTTCTGAGTCTAAAGTAGCTTTCACAAGCCCTTCGTTGAAATCCTTGAATCTTCTACTCATTTGGCTCACTTAGATGAAAGCCCAGAACATAAAAACTTTTGTTTTCATGCCATCCCCAGCAAGCGGAACTGAAGCAAAGACTTGACGGCTATTTTATGTTTGAAATATTGGCTTCAAAGCAATGGGAACAGCACAGTGTGGGTGGGCCTGACACTACAGCTGTCTTAAAACAAAGAGCCTATATATCAAACAAAGTTCACAAGACACAGGATTTACCTGGAAAGAATTACATCCAAGAGAAATGAAGATGAGGAAGAGGACATGCACGCATGTGCGGTTCAGGGAAAGCAGAGGGAGAAAAGTAATGATGCAGTTTGAAGAAAAAAAAAAAAAAAGCTTAAAAATGTATCCAATTCCAGCTGTAACCATTTACATGGAAATTATTCTTTAAGAGCTTTCTGACTGCATTATAATATCTGAGCAATACCATATAAAATGGGAATAGGTACTTGAGCTACTAATGGGGCAAGACACTCAAAAAGGGAGTTACTTTAATTACACGTCTGTATTCAAATAAGACATCCCATGCTTCTACAAACTAGTTTGGAATAACAAGGACCATCCCATTAGCGAATAAAAATGCCGATTTGGTGGCTACAATTTAGATCATGCTTTCCATCTGTATACTCCATTGCAGTGGATTCAAGGTGATTTTGCTGTTTAAGCAATGAGAAGCAGCAAACATACTAAAATACCACACCCACACAATGCTTGTCAGCCTGTATTATCAAAATTTCTTTGCCTCAGTCTTTAATAGTCAGACCAGTTATCCTCAGGGTATTCAGCCCCCTGGGCTGGAAGATGGGGACGGCGAGCAGGATAAACCCCCCATAATCCAAGAGGAAGCAGTGAACGACCTGCTACGCCACCTGGACTCTCACAAGTCCATGGGGCCAGATGGGATCCACCCGAGAGTGCTGAGGGAGCTGGCGGAGGAGCTTGCCAAGCCACTCTCCATCATTTATCAGCAGTCCTGGTTAACAGGGGAGGT